>LZPO01097245.1:192997-204528 GCA_001675575.1 Neotoma lepida | reverse complement strand
TGTCTCGAAAAACCATAATAATAATAATAATAATAATAATAATAATAATAATAATAATAATAATAATAATAAAATCTTTACACAAGAAGAAATCACATTATGATCACAAGTTATATATTTTTCTTAGAAGTCAAACGTTCTTCTTTGTATTAAATAGTATTAATTTTTCCACCCCAAAGCAATGATTCTTTTATTACTGATTAACAAAGTTTTAAGCAAGTCAAGACTATTTCAGCAAGTTCTTTTGTACTGACAGGCAGCTGTCTGCAGTTTCAGGGTAGCAGATTCCTCTCCTATTGCCACTCTACAAAACCTTAAACAAGTGATCAGCTACCACCTATTTTTTTTTCTTTACACACAACAGGGACATTTGAATTTCCTTTCACAACCTGTTTTTTCAAGGTGCATACTGAAGCCTGTGATTAATTCTGTAAGCCACATGACCGGGGAACTCAGAGCTAACCTTGGGTGTAGGGACACAATTGCTTTCTTTGATCATCAGCCTTTTTTTTTCCACAGGTAGAATTTGTGGTTCTGTAATGCATGAAACTTCCTTGTTCTTATTTTCCATCCTCAGCAAATCTCAATCTAGCAAAAAGGAAAGTGTCTAATTTCTCTTTTGTATCTCTCCTTGGAGCAGATGACAGAGCAGCCTAAACCATTTACATCATCATCTTCACTAACTGTCTTAACCACCTGTATCTTTTAGGCAGACTCAGAAAGTTAGTTTAGTCATTGATCCAACTAAGCTTCATCGCTCTTATAAAAACCATCTTCATTATGATCTGCATGTAATTTGCCCCATGATAAGTGGGATTTTTGCTCAGAACCATCAGACTGTACTAGATACAGTGGGATTCCCTCACACAGAAATCATACCATGTCAGAAACAGTAAAAACACAGTAGCAGCAAGGAGGGGACAGCACATCAGAAGCTAGAGGCTTTCTGGAGATAATCCTTACCCCAGGGATTGTGTCTCTCCAGGATGTCTCTCCATCACAGCTTTGCTCTCTGGTGGGTGGTATCCCATAAGCCCCATTGCTGACTGCAGCTCCTCCTGCTTGTTTCTGACTTGGGGCTCCTGCATCTGGTAGAGACGGAAATAGTGTATGTTCTGAAGAAATGAAGGAAGCTGTACAAACTTTGTGGACAATAAAGTGGTTAATGGGATTTGGGTGGTTTGACAAATGAGAGAGCTTTGGATCATGGAGGACAGAACNATCTCAGAGCAANTTATACAACTGAATTTATTTGACTTCATGCAACCAACATACATCCAAAAAACCAAAATTTTGAAACGAGTGAATAAAGGAATGAAAGTGCCAATGAATTTATAAGTCAGTGACAAATCCTGTGTCCAGGCTCTATCAGTTGAAATCAGGGTGGATAGGTTGGTGGGTGCAGTGGGCAGACCACCACATCTGGGGTGCCTGGATCTTCTGCAGCTCTCCAAAGACAGAAACACCAGCCAGTTTCCAGGTGATTGCTGTCACAGGTTCCATGTCTAAAAGAAACAGAGTCAATGTCAAGTACCATTGGTCACTTATGTTTTTTAAGTTCTGAAATGATGGATTTTCATAGTCCTTGCAGGATAAACCTTTCCTGTTATGGGGGGAGGAGTTGTGAAAACAGGGAAAATCCATCTTTTTGTCAAACCTCCCCAATTCCATTAGGACCTGTAATTCTGAGAGTGACTTTTTCTTTCAAGGTGATTCCCTCCAGTTTCATCCATCTTCCTGCAAGACACACACTTCATCTTTAGCAAGGGATGAAACTGATCCCATCATGTGTGTAAAACATGCTTTCTTCTCCTATATCTCGTTATGGGATGTCTAGGTTGGTTCCATCACTCAGCTTTTGTGAACAGGGCTGTAAGAAACACTGATGTGCAAGTATCTCTAGGGCATGTTGACTTGAAGTCTTTGAGGTAAATACCAAGAACTGGCAGATATGAGCCCTATGGAGGTCTCTTTAGTGTCAGTGAGGAACCTCCATCCCAACCCCTACAGCAACCTGAGGATTTTACATTCTCACCAACAGTTTACAAGTCTCCCTNGTCCTCACCTCCACCCTAACATTAGTTCTCCTTTCCTCTCTTTATGACCACCATTGCCATTCTGACTGGGATAAAATGGAATTTCAGAGTAATGTTAGTGCTTCCCTTGGCTGCCTAGCATGGATGAACACTTCCCCCATGCAAATAGGCATTTGTAATTTAGTCTCTGACATGATTTTCACTTTGCTAGGCCTTTTGTTGTTTGGGTGATTCAGTGTTCTCTTCTTTAATACTCTGAATTCTGGGGCCTGTAAGGATGGTTCAGTAGTTGAGAGCTGCATTTCCAGAGGACCTGGTTTAATTCTTAGCACACACATGGCAGCTCACAACTGTCTATAACTCCAGTTCCACGGCGCCTGACTCCCATAAACAGACAAGCATTCAGGCAAAACACAAATACACATAAAAATCACAAATAATAAGGACAAAANGTTTCTTTAAATAGATTTTTTAGAAACCTGAGTCCTTTGTGTATTCTAGATACTAATCCTCTGCCAGATGAAAAGCTATCAAAGGGTTTCTCCCATTCTGTGAGCATTTGACCATTTCCTTTGCTGGACCTCCGGTTTTCAGTTCATGACATCCCACTTGCTACTGGTAGCACTATTTCTTTAGTGCTGCAGTACTATCTAGCAAGCACTTGCCCAGTGAGTGTTTGGGCTACTTTTTTGTCTGCTACCTGTAGTTGAAAGTTTTCTCTGGCCCCNCCAGGCACTGTGGTCCTGCATCCACTTATAAAATAATCACTCAGAGGCTTAATATTATTTACAAATTGTATAATCTATGGCAGGCCTCTTGATATCTAGCTCTATATCTTAAATTAATCCACTTCTATTAATCTATGTTTTGCCACGTGTTCCATGGCTTATTGGTCTGCTGGCATGTTGTTTTTGGTTGGCAGGTTAGTGTCTCCCCAGACTCTGCCTTTCTCTTTCCTGTCTATTTCCTTGGATTTCCTGCCTGCCTCTAAGCTGCCTTGACATAGGCCAAAGCAGCTTATTTATTAACCAATGGGAACAACATATGTTCACAGCTTACAGAAAGACATCCCCCAGCACCCANCNGTAGAGGTTTGCATTCCACAGGAAGAATGGATCTATGTAAACTTGTATCCCTACAGGATGACACAGAGAGGGACCTAGTTGCNTTCTAGTTGTGGCTATTCAATTTTCCAAGGACCATTTGTTGAAGGTATTGTCATTTCTCAAAAGTTTATTTTTTGTTGGATGGCGATGGTACATGTCTTTAATCCCAGCAGAGGCAGGCAGTTCGCTGAGTGTCAGGCCAGCCTGGTCTAGGGGAATCAGAGCTACACAGAGAAACCCTGACTTGGGGGGAAAGTTTTTATTTTGCATCTTGGTCTAAACCCAAGTATTGTTTGGTGTGGGCNTGTTTTTGGAACCTCAGGTCTGATCCATCTGTACAAGTATCTGGTTGTCAGAGAACTTAATGCTGTTTCTAACACTATGGCTCTATGAAACTTTCAGAAATCTGGTGTGCTGACATTACCTGGATTGTTTTGTTGTTGTGGCTGTTTTTGTTTTTGTTTTTTGGATCAGTTTGGCTATAGTGGGTCTTTTGTGGTTTCACATGAATTGCAATGTTTAAGAAAATTTCCACAGAGTCAGTCTGGGTGGCCAGTGCTGGCCTGATACTTGCTGACCTGAAGTGAATGGCCTGGAATTTGCAGCTACTTTTCCCTCTTCTGAAACTACAGTTCTGGCATTACCCATCTGAACATCACACCCAGCTCAGCTCTGTAAATAGCATTTTAAGCATTAAACAAACTAAACATTTAGCAGGGACACAAGAGGCAGCTGGAATGAGTTTTTATTTGAAAATGAGGGCATTCAGTAAGGAAGCATGCTTACAGGAAGCAGTAGCCTAGAGGTGCCTACTGTTCTCTATGGCTCCCTGAGGTCAGCAACTGTNGGGCAGNGGCCAGAGGCAGGAGAGCACTGNGCTAAGGACTGTTCCAGGAGACTTACCATCTGGCTGTCTTCTCCACCAACTGTTGGTGCCAGACAGACCACACTAGACNNGTGCTCCAAGACAGAGGTCNNGGCATACTGCTGTGGGACACCAGGCTGGGGGCCCTGTTCCCAGTGTGTGCTAGAGTGAAAGTCTTCCTGGTGCTTCAACAAGGTCCTCCTCTGGGAGCTGAGCTGAGGGTTACTCCCTTCCAAGACAGAAGGTATGCATCAAGCTGCCAGGATTGCTCTGCACTTTGCAATAATCAGTTGCTCAAGAGCAGGTGTCACCCTGTGATAATTCTAACTCCCTGGTAGCAAGGCAGAGGCCATGACGGTAGGTTTTCCCAGGTCAGGACATCAACACACTGGGGATCTGTCTCTGTTCCTCCTCCATCAATGGAGCAGAGCAGTAATTTTGTTCCACACCACACACCCAACTCCCAGTAGTAGGAGGTAAATAGCTACAGTGCTGTAAATCGCCATGTCCCGCAGTTTCTCTGTTTCAGTTTTTCTGTCTTACAAAGTTTAGGACAGCTGTGCTTGCTTAGGAGCTGGGTAATGATGAGGCATAGCTTGCTGCAGCAGCTGCCTCTGCCTTTTAACAGTCTATCCAGCCATGCGTAGGCGGATACTGCTAACTCTTGACAAGTCCTTGTTTGCTAACCATCTCACCCGCCTCAGAAAAGTCAGAGAAAATGGTTTCAGTTGTATCATTGCTAAAAACCAAAAGCAAAGGTCGCTGGGGAAATGGAAAGGCTGACTCAATCCGCAGCTGAGAAAAGAAACTGAAGTCAGATTAGGGCTGAGCGGATGTAGAAGCATCTAGAAAGTTCAGCACTGAGGGTGGGGCTCGGGTGCGTTACTGCCCAAGGGTCTGTGCTGGCAGCTGAGCACCTGGGGGGACCAGGATTCTGGGACCGAGTTCCTCCAAAACCTGTTGGCCAGAGACCCGCTGAAAACACACAGAGAAGTGGAAAAACAGTCCTGCTGGTGACCTCCTAGTTGTGCTGGGGTCCAGACGGCCCCTGGTACCAGAAAACCGCTTTCCTTCAGAAAAGGGGAAGTGCACTCGCTAGGCTAAGAAAACTGAAAAACTCTCAGGCACAGCCCAAGTGTCACCAGCAGCCATTTGCACACAGACATTGCCACACTGAGAAGGGGCTCTGCTGCTGCTGAGTTCCACCACCCGCTGACCCGAAACTCGGCGCCTTTGTGCATTCGGGAGCCAGGAGCTTTTGACCTCCAGCCCAGAGGAATGTCACTGCCGGACTGAAGCCATCCTGAGCGGGGAATATAGAAATGGGACAGTGGGACCAACTGCAATCCAGGGAGCAAAATCCTTGTACTTTGTCAGTTTGAATCAGGTCTTCCTCTGTCTCAGCAACCACACTCACTCCAGGCTCCATCCTGACCTGGAGGCCTCTGGTGACCTGTAGGCCAGGCTATGCCAGTTCTCCCCTGATCACTCAGACGGGTGGCTCATCACTCAGCAGGGAATTGGTTTGGAAAAAGCGACTGAGCTTTCAAATGGGAATTACCTAGTCTCAGTTTAAATGCCAACAGAATCTCATCTCTGNGAGACCCAGTTTCTGATTCAGGAGCCTGTTCCTTGTAGAAAGTAAGTAATTCAGACTAAGTAATTCTTGGGGTGTAGACCTGGAATGCTGGACCTGGGTAAGTGTTGGAAGACACACCCCATGTTTAAGTTTTAAATTTTAAAAACGTTTTTGTGACATAGTTAAACTTTTGATTATGCCTTTATATATGTTCCTATTTGAGAAAGTCCTTTACTTTAGGACAAATTTCCAGTAAAAATATGGTTTTCATTTTAAAGTGATTTTGAAGCTCCATTTTCAAAATATATATGTTTTGTGATTATAACTTCCGGCATCTCCTTGGATGGTTTTGCTCCCTTTTAATTTTTTCCAGTTTTACGAACTTAAAGAAGCATTACATTTGGTTAAGATAGCTCTATGTCAGTGCAAGCAGAGGAACCTGATTTAAGACCAAGTGTGTGAGGCATTTAGAAACTGCTTTCCTTCAAATCATGGACACTACATTCAAAAGACCAAACTCATGAAATGGACTTTTTATTAGAATGGCCTATAATTAAAAGACAGACTTTCTANGAAGAGGACAGCATTTCATTTAAAGGATGAACATTTATTCAAGGGGTTGACTCGGTGAACACACTGCCTTTTCAGACAGCCCAGCATTTATTTAAAGAGCTGGTTTTAGTTGAAAGACCAAGTCTGTATTTAAAAGATTGTGGTTTTATTTTTACTTTTTGAGAAAGTGTCTCTCTACATAGCCTTTGGATATCCTGGAACTAACTATGTAGACCAGGCTGGCCTTGAACTCGCAGAGATCAGTCTGCCCCTACCTCTAGGTTGCTTGAATTAAAAATGAGTGCCTTCAAGCATGGCTCCAAAGTCTGACTTTGAAAATTTTTTATTTTTTTATATTAGAATTTAATCACTTTACTTCCCTGTCTTTTTTTGTCCCTCTATCCCCTTCTATACATCCCTATGGTAATGCCCTCTTTTTCTGTATTTCCTACATACATTGTTGTATCTCATTTTTGAGAAACCCCGAGACCACCAAAGAGCCGGTTTCTGATTTAAGCACATAAGGGTCCTTTTATTGTCAGGTTCACCTGGGCCACCGCACAGCAGATGGAAGAAAACATGGTGGCATCCACGAGCCCAGGTGCAGAGGGTTTTTATAGGGAAAAATTGCAAGCTAGGAATTACATGCTTGGGATTGGGTAGAAGGGATATGGGGCAAGGTGACTTTTTGAAACTATTGGTCCAGACTTTGGGCACGAACCCATATTTGAAACCACTGCATTAGACTTTTTGGTGGGGAGCCACAACTTGCTGAGCAGGATTATCTGGGCTGCTCAGCAGAATTATCTAGATATCTTCAAGGGCCATAAATCGTAGATAGGATGTCTGCAGGAGTATCTGGATCTTGTTAAACTTTACTGCCCTGTATCTGTTCAAGTTGTCATGGCACATTCCTGAGGTCCTTCCTGGAACTGAGTACAGCAGGTGGTCTAAGACAGTGGTCCTACTCTAAGATGGGGTCTGTGTTGCCTTCACAGTATGTGTTGTTGTTGTGTGTATTTGTAAATATATAAATACAGCCTGATTAGTCTGTATAATGTCACTTGTATGTATATGCTTTTGAGGCTGAACTCTTGGCATTGGATAACCAGTTTGGGGCTCTTCCCAGGGGAAGGCTGTCTCTCTTGCTNTCAGCATTCCTTGTTTTGTCTGTTGTTGTTGCTGTTTGTTTTCTTGCTTACTTGTTTCTTGTTTGTTTTTCTAGATAGGAGCTGTCTGTCCTGGAACTTACTCTGTAGACCAGGCTGGCCTCAAATTCAAAAGACCAGCCTGCGTCTGCCTCCTGAGTGCTGGGATTAAAGGTGTGCACCATCCCCCTCCCAGCTATNCTCGGTGTTCCTTTCTTGTCTGTGTTTTTTGTCTAAGGCTTTTTGTCTCATGAGCTTCCTACTTCCAGGTCATCATGTCCATCCTTGTTCTCCCTNTTCAGGTCTTCTGTGGGCAGCCNCGTTTGATGACGTTGCAGTGGTGTAGAAAATGGTTGATTTATATGTGAAGGATTTACTATAAAACAGGGGTTGGGGCTTTTATAAATGATCAACTCTTCATCCAAAACTGATTTTTTTATGGAACAGATCAAGTTTTTGTATAAAGGTCGGGCATTTTTGTTTGGTTGTTTGTTTTTGGAGGATTAACTCTACATTAAATAAATTGGTATTCTATCCAAATGATGAACTTTTTTTGTACAGGTTGAATATTTATTTCAGGACTGACTTAATAATAACTCCACGAAGTAGTGATTGACAAGCATGCTAATTAAGCCAACTTTTAGTTAAAAGTTTTAAGCCCTTTTTATTGATAGCCAGATAAACAGTAGTCTTGTGCCTCTGAAAATTCTCTTGGAAACCAAGATAGGCATGCAGAGTTTNTAAAGGGAAAAACCAAGAAGACAGTAATTTACATCAAAGTTAAATGATGATCAGGGTAATCTTNAAATATGCACTCCTGACATGTTATGACAATCTTTTTTTTTACCTACATCTTTTTGATATTTTGGTTTACTTTAATTGTTTTGGTGAATACATCTAGACCATGGTCAAGGCCATGGANATCTGAAATGTGTGGACGTTAGAGGGTGGAGTAGAGGGCTGAGAACTATCTGTGCAAAACCAACATAGAATCAGAACAGGGTGGTGTACCCTCGATATTTCAGACTCCATTAAATTGACTATTCATGAAAGTGGTTGTTGACCTTCTTACAGGTTAGACATTTACTTAAAGGATTGACTTTTCATTTGAAAGGTTGATTTCTTGAAAAAGTTAGCCTTTATGGGAAGGATCAGTTTCTCATTTAGATCTGTAACATAAAGGAAGTGCAGGGTAAAATTTTATTTCATTGATTCAAATTCTCTACTTTGGATTTCCAGTTTAACTTCACAGATCAGCACTTTAATGTCCAAAGAGCAGTCATAGTCTGCAAACTGTGGTTGCCTCAATTTTTCAGATCAGTACAGGGTCCCATGAGACAACGTCCCCAGCTAAAGGTAAATGTCTTGAGGCAAGATCCTGTATCCTGCAGCAGGGACAAGCATCTCTAGAGAATGGAACTGTCCACCTGAACAATGGAGTCTTTCTGAGACCACACTTGTAGATGCAGAACTAGGCTGGAGATGACCATGGGGCCTGGAGTGCTCTAAGGCTGCAGAGAATTCTCTGGATATATCATCCTATCTTGTTCTCTAGTAAGGCCTGGCAGCCTAACCAGGTCCTGCTTTCAAATCCTAACTTTTAGAAATTTCTGGGACATAGTTAAACTTTCTGTGCTGTCCTTTTCTTTTTTTGTCTTTTGGAACAATCCTGTATTTAGGATGGAATTTAGACTGAAAATGTTTGGTTTTCATCTAAAAGAACTTTCAACCATCTTCATACAAAGTATTTTTAAACAAACCCAGAAAGAGACACACATGCACAGAGCATTTCTTGTTGATTTTTGTTTTATGTTTGCTTGTATAGTTTTTGTTTTGTTTTGTTTTTTGATTCAGGGTCTCTCTATGTACCCCAGGGTGTCCTGGAACTCACTATGTACATCAGGCTGGCCTCTGCACTCAGAGTTCTGAGATCAAAGTCATGGATCAGCACAACCACTAAGACAGACTTGTGCTTTTCTTCTAAACCTTGCTTTCTTTTGTTCTTTCAGAGAAATTGTTGAAAGCACACAATTGAAGAAAGCAGACAGCAGCATTGCTGTTTCTTGAATATAGCCAAGCCAAGAAGGCCCTTAGTTCAGTTTTCAAATACTCTAAAATATACACTAGAGTCTGAATGTTACCATTTGCTGGGATTCTGTCTTTTGCCATTATCATAATGAAAAGGAAATTTAACATATACACATTTAATAAACATCTATTTTCATATCCTATATCTCATAGCCTTGATTCTTAAAAATCATATGATGGGGATGTCTTTCTGTACGCTGTGAATATGTGTTGCTCTGATTGATTGATAAATAAAATGCTGCTTGGCAGGTAGCCAGGCAGGAAGTGTAGGTGGGATAAAAAGAGGAGACTGCTGGGAAGAGGAAGGCTGGNAAAGGAGACGCCAGCCGCCTACAAAGAAACAACGTGCCAGNANACTGGTAAAGCCACGGAACACGTGGCAAAACACAGATTAATAGAAATGGGCAGAGTTTAAGTGTAAGAGATAGTCAATAATAAGCCTGAGCTAATGGCCAAGCAGATATAATTAATATAAGCCTCTGAGTAATTATTTTATAAGCAGCTGTGGGACCATGGGGCCTGGCGGGACCTGGACAAACTTTCTTCACAATCATATATGTTATTTGTGTATTGAGAATCCTCTTGGGTGAGTTCCAGGAGATCAGAAGCCCTCTTTTGGGGTCTGCAGGCACCAAGCACTCATGTGGTACAGAGACACACATGCATGCAAAACACTAGTACATATCAAATAAATAAGTAAATTTAAAATACTCTTGGAGGGTCTGGAGAGAGATGACTGAGTGGCTAAGAGTACATGTTGTTTTTGCAGAGGACCTAGGTTTACCTCCCAGTACCCCCATGTACTCACCACCTTCCAGGGGATCTGAAGCACTCTTCTGGCCTCTGTGGGTACCTGGAACACATAATATGCACAGACATACATTCAGGAAAAATACATACATAAAACAAAAACAAATGGATCTCTTTAAAATGTAGAACATCCTTGAGTTAAAAAGAAACAAAATGCATAGTTATTCCTGTAGTGAAATTAATTTTTATTATTAAGTTTTTTTGTTTATTTTACATCCTGATCGCCTTTCCTATCCCTCCTCTCATCCTGTTCCCTCCCCCTGCCTCCACTCTACCCCCAACACATTCACCCCTCCTCTGACCTTCAGAAAGGAGCAGGCCTCCCATGGGTATCAACAAAGCATGGCATATCAAATTGAGGCAGGACCAAGCTTTTCCCCCTGCATCAAGGCTGGGCAAGGCAACCCAGCATGGGGAATAGGTTCCCNAAAGCTAACTCAAGTGCCAGGAACAGGTCCTGATTCCACAGCTAGGAGCCCCACAAACAGGCCAAACTACACAAATGTCACACTCATGCAGAGAGCCTAGGTCAGTCCAGAGTCTGTGAGCTCCCATGAACTCAGGTCAGCTGTCTCTGTTGTGACCTTGACTCCCTTGCCTCCTAAATCACTCCTTCCTCTCTTTAACAGGACTCCCAGAGCTCAGCCAGGTGCTTGGCGGTAGATATCTGCATCTGCTTCCATCAGTTACTGGATGAAGGCTCTCTGATGACAATTAAGGTAGTCACCAATCTGATTACAGGAGATAGCCAGTTCAGGCACCCTCTGCACTATTGCTTGGAGTCTTAGCTGGGGTCATCCTGTGGACTCTTGGGAGTTTCCCTGGTACCAGATTTCTCCCTAACCCCTAGATGCCCCCATCAAGACATCTCTTTCATTGCTACCCCTTCTGTCCAGTCTCCAAGCCACCCAACCCAATCCCTCATGTTCCCACTCTCCCGCCTGCCACCCCCATCCCAGTTTACCCAGCAGATCTCTTCTATTTCCCCTTCCCAGGGAAATCCATTGTCCCTCATTGGGCCCTCCTCATTGTTACCTAGCCTCTCTGGGGCTGTGGATTGTAGCCTGCTTGTCCTTTACTTTACACCTAATATCACTTATGAGTGAGTACATACATACCATGTTTGTCTTTCTGGGTCTGAGTTACCTCACTCCCCAATGCTGCAATCTCCTCCTACTTCTCAACCCTCCTTGACATCATTAGCCAACTTTTCTTCACACATTTTGCCCAGCCAATCTCATGTGATAGGAGCAAAACAGTTTCATACATCTATCAAGTCTATGTTCCACAAATGAGAGACATTGGACAGCTGTCATCTTGAGACTTGGTCATCCATTTGATGTGATT
>LZPO01097245.1:107450-128515 GCA_001675575.1 Neotoma lepida | reverse complement strand
AGAGAAATGTCAAGAATATTGCCCCCATGAGAAGACTGAGTTTTAAAGTGTTCTTTAATATTTTCCTCAGATAACATTCTCTTAGGGAAAAAAAAAACAAAAAACTTTTTTTCTGAATATTTCCACTACGAGAGGAATAATGGATTGGTAAGAAATGTTTTAGCCCTAAAATACCAGGTTATATTTTTCACAAACCTNCTATCTGCTGCCTCTTCAATTACATGGACAGGTATTGCCAGCTTGATTTATATTAGCTAATTAGTAAAGTCATTGGTTTGCTCCTAGAAGAGTCCTGGGCTGGTTACATCAACAAACTCTGAAGTGCTCATATTAAGCTAAATAAATGAATAAATAACATTCCTAGGTTTGAGCCAAAAGATCAGAGAACCATACTTGAAGCCCTTAGGACTGATGATTCTGATTAATCCAGTTTTGGAACAGGGCTGGAGAAAGGGCTCAGCAAGAGTAAGACAAATACAGACAAAGCTCTAGTAACAGTAAACATCCTACTTTCTCTTTTAAGTTTCCCTTCAACAGTTTTTCCTAACTTGGATCAAACTTCGTTTTTTTCTGAATGTTAATTGTGTTGGTTGTTAACATGAGAAAAATGTCTGTAGGCCAGTTTTCAAGAGGGCAGTGTTCCAAGTTCCAAGTTATATTGTGGCTCTTGATAGCTTCTCTTTCTCTCCCTCTCTCTCCCTCCCCCACCCTCTTTCTCTCCCTCCTTCCCTCCCTCTCTCCCTCCTTTCCTTCTGTCCTTTCTTTTTTGTTGTTTTTTTGAGACAGGGTTTCTCTGTGTAGCTTTGGTGCCTTTCCTGGAACTCACTTGGTAGCCCAGGCTGGCCTCGAACTCACAGAGATCCACCTGCCTCTGCCTCCCAAGTGCTGGGATTAAAGGCGTGCACCACCACCGCCCGGCCTCTTTCTTTTTTTCTTTAGAGACAAGGTTTGTCTGTGTAACAGTCCTGGAACTCCCTTTTTAGACCAAGCTTGCCTCAAACTCACACAGACCCGCCTACCTCTGCTTCCTGACTACTGGGATTAAAGGCATATACCACTACTGCCCAGCTTGATACCTTCTTTTTCTAAAAGGATTTTATTATATTTTTATTTTATGTCATGAGTATTTTGCTGTGTGTGTATATCTGTTAGCCACATGTGTGCAGTGCCCACAATATCCAGAAGAGGGTATCAGATCCCCTGGAACTGAAATTACAGACAGTTGTGAGCTGCCACAGGGGTACTGGAAATTGACTCAGGTGCTCTNGAAGACCAGGTGGTCTTCAGACCAGATGGCTCTAACAACTGAGCCATCCCTCTAGCCCTCTTGGAAGCTTTAAACAGCATATACCATGTGGAGTTTTCTACAAACTGATGGCCAACCCTTTTAGCCCTGTTCAGTAGCAGAAGAATAATTTAGTGATTTTAATATAGTTGGTGCAATTTCTCTCTCTCTCTCTTTCTCTCTTTCTTTCATGGAGTTAGGCTGGCCTAACACATGAGTGCTAGGATTACATGTGTTCGCCACCAGGCCTGGTTTATTTTAGATTCTTACTGATAATAAATTTTTGTACTTGATACAATGCAAATACCTAATATGTCAGTACCCACAAGGGTTCGGTGAAACCTCTCTGGTAAAAGCCATTAACGAAGGTCAAGTTGTAAAGCTGAGAATGTAGCTCAGTGGTAGATCACATTCCTAGCATGTTCATACAAGGCCCTGGCTTTGAGCTACATCATCTTCAACCCCCAAATCTGTGGCAGAAAAAAGAAAACCAAGATATTTAAATTGGGAGAATCAGTGATTCACTTATCCTACTTTTGAAAGTAATGTAGAGGATGTTGATTATGAATATGATAATGTAACCTATAGTTAATAAGACCAGGGATGTTCAGACTTCCAAGCACCAAGAAAAAGTTTAAATCTTTTTTCAGAGACCTGGGAGTCGTACTACTTAGGTTTGCTCCTAGTTTTTAAACATTCACTCAGTAGTTCATAGACATGAAGATTCAGTAAGTGCAATACTCCTGTGCCTGGTGTATAAGTATTTTCTATGTGTGTCTGATTAAGAAAACAGTATCTAATTGTATGTAGGACTATTTAAACATGTTTAGAAAGGACGTTTGTACTTTGAAACTTTTAGTCAAATTTCCTAAAAGATAGAACAGTCTTTTCTTTAGCAAAGCAAAATCGAGGCAATGACAAGGTGAAAATTAAATTAGGGGACCTAATCCTTCATTGAATCCATTTACTTTTAGTTTGTACTTAGTATCATGTAACTCAGTATACACTATGTTTTATAGTATTTCTCTATTCAGATTGCTTTTGAGACATTTTAAGATGAGTAAAAATGAGTTCTAAAGTTCTGTATTGCCTCAAATCAGTTTCTGGAAGTAAGATGTAAAATTTTATCTCTCCTGAATGATATCATCCCATTGCTAAAATGATTTATTTTTGTTTTAAAATGAAGTGCTGTGTGTGTCCTTGTGTGTCCATGTCCAGAGGCATCAAATCCCTTGAGCTGGAGCCACAAGCAGTTGTGAGCCACTTGATATGGGTGCTAGGAACTGAACTCAGTCCTCTACAAGAGCAATACACTCAACTCCTGAACCAGTTTTCCAGCCCCAATACCCTTTCTTTCTGTAAATGAAGATTACTGTTCTGAATACTTACGGCCACATTTAGATGTGTAAAGTAAATGGAGCAAACAAAAATGTTTTGTGATTAACAGTTGTATACTGTTTACAGTTTAGACTTGGGCATTTCTTCGTTTGGAAATCTGTTAAAAGTTTTTCTTTGCTCCTTTAGCCATTTTTTTTGGCTTTCGAGATGGGGTTTCTCTCTGTGTAGCTTTGGAATCTGTCCTGGAACATGCTCTGTAGACCAGGCTGCCCTCAAACTCACAGAGATCTACCTGCCTCTGCCTCCATTGCCTGGCTAATAACCTTCTTACACTCAGGTTTTTTGTTTGATTTTTGAGGCAGGATTTTCTCTGTATAACAGCCCTAGCTGTCATAGATCTCACTCTGTAGACCTGGCTGGCCTCGAGGTCTGCCTGACTCTGCTTCCACAGTGCTGGGATTAAATGCGAGAGCCACCACACCCAGTTTAAATAACCTTCTTAAATTGTTTCTTGCTTCAGCAAGACTGAAACTATAATACCTAGCAGTAAGGGCATAAAGAAACAGTGTCATTTTGTTATTAAATTTAAGCACACAAAACTTGAAAAGAAAAACAGAATTTGTAGAAACAGGGTTTTTGTTTTGTTTTGAGACAGGGTCTCATTATGTCACTGTGTAGTCCTTGCTGGCCTGGAGCTCACTTTCTTAGACTAGGTTGGCCTCTAACTTTCAGAGAGAACCTCCTGCCTCCTGGGTGCTGGAATCAAAGATGTGTGCCAACACTTGAACTAGACACTTGGTTTCAAAAGTAACTTTAGCATTTCTTTCTTCTTGTTCTAAGTGCCTGTATTTTGGAAAGCTCTATTAGATGCTCTGAGGTAAATGTACAGATGAGAAGTTATTTCTCTCAAGTAAGTTACAATGAAGAGAGTTCTATAAACTAAACTACCAGAGCAGTTGCAGAATTGAGCCTATGGGAAATACTGAAGGTTTTGTTACTAAATCAGGAGGGAACAGTATAAAGGACCTCCTGTGGAGATTGAATTAGTTATCAAAATACCTCTGAACAAAGAAAAGCCTAGGATCAGATGGCTTCACTAGTGAACTCAGTCAGGCATTTAAAGAATTCATGCCATCTTTAGACTCAAAAAAAACTGAATAAAGGGCTGGAGAGATAGTTCAGCAGTTCCCGAGCTATTTCAGAGACTCTGAGTTTCATTCCCATCACCTATGTCAGATGGCTCATAACTGTGTGTACCTCCAGTTCCAGGGGGATCTGATACTCTCCCTAGGGCTCTGTAGATACCTATATGTGTATACACATACAGACACACATGAATAAAAATAAATGTTTAAAAACAAATGAACAACACTTCCAATTTTGTTTTGTTTTTTGAGACAGGGTTTCTCAGCGATCCACCTGCTTCTGCCCCCCCAGTGCTAGGATTAAAGGCATGTGCCACCACTGCCTGGCAAATACTTCCAAATTTACTTGAGACTAGTATGACTCTGATATCATAACAAGATAAACAAATAATTTAAAAAGGAAACTGTAGGCCAATATCCATTATGATTATAGATATAAAAATTGTCAGTAAAATATTAGGAAACTAGCCAAGCATTGTGGCTGGCACCTGTCAATCCCTTTACTTGGAGGTTGAAGGAGGAAGGTTGTCACAAATTCAAGACTAGCTGTAGAGTGGGACCCTATTTTTTAAAAAGTCCAGAGAGATGACTCAGCAAGTAAAAAGAGCTTGTAAGGAANGCCTGAAACTCTGAATTTGATCCCTGGAACCTACCAGGTGCAGTAGCAAGCATCTGTGACCTCAACGCTCCACTGGGGTGATGGAGAATGGAGGGAAAGCTGGAGCATGGGCCAGCTAGCCGGGGGTTCCCAGCACAGCAGCTGAAACGAAGGAATATCTACTTCAAAACAAAGTGGAAGGAGAGCAGCCTCAAAAACTATCCTCTGGTTTCTGAACGTGTACACTCTCACTCTGTATACACATAAACTAGGAACCTTCATCCAGCACCATAGGAATTAAGAGATGATTTACCATGACCAATGGGATTTATTCCTGTGATACAAAGATAGTTCTGTGCAAAAATCAGTGTGGCACACCATACTGACTAATTATATCCTCTCAATAGAACAAGACAAGAATGGACAAAGCATTTCATGAGTATGACATTAAGATCATAGACAGCAAAAAAGCAGACATAATAAAGAAAACAACACAACTGGTGGGATGGGAGGAAATATTTGCAAACCAAGTATCTATCTGAAAGAAACTCAGACAATTTAAAATTTAAAACTACGTTATTTAAAAATAGTAAGAACTTAAGTAGAAATTTCTCCAAGGAAAAAATGACCATTAAGTATATGAAAAAAATGTTGCATCTGCATCTTTACTTGTCAGACAAGTCAGATTTAGCAAGGATCACCATATATTTGTGAAGAGGGTGTCAAGGAAGCAGAAGATGGGGTGGTGAGAGAAGCTAGAAAGGCGTGCAGCCACTGTGGAGAATGGGAAGCATTCCAAAAGTTTAAAGTAGAAACACCATATGCATTGAACAGCTTTGCAGGGGAGGAGTTACTTTGGCTCAGAGTTCCAGAGGTTGTGGTGAGGCGGAGCACCTTGACACAGCATGTGCTGAAGCAGAGGCCTGCAGCAGAACAGCTGCTCACCTCATGGCAGTTTGTAAGCAAGAAAGACCTTCCTCTAACCAGCCCTTTAAAGTCAGTTCTACGTATATTTATTGAGCCCTTCCTATGTAAAGTAGCTAAAATTTTGTTGGTATATAAATGCTCCTGTCCATGTATAAGTTTAAAATATTTTCCTAGAAACACAGCATGAAGAGCAATGTACAGTGGAAACTGTCATGTGTCATAAGTATACAGACAGTTAAAGCTGCACAAGGTCTGCAGGGTAGAATAACTGAGGCCCCGTTTCTTTAGTAGTCCATTTAGCTTTGAATAAGCATTCTCGGGATCCAGTCTGAGTAACATGCCACCAGCTGGGGGCCAAGTTGTTAACACATGATCCTTTGGGAGGGTATTTCATCTTTAAGCCATAACACATATAACCCAGTAATTCCACATCTGAGCATCCATGCAAAAAAATTGGCATCAGGATCTTCAGGAAGTTGTGCTCCTTGGCCAGCAAGTTGACCCAGTGAACAGCAGTTAGTGTGCAAGCCTGACAACTTGAGTTCAATTCTTGGAACCCACCTTGGACCTCCACAGTCACACTGTGGCACATATGTCCATATATCACACACACACAATAGTAAATTTTTAAAATTTCTTTAATTGAATGTCTATTCATAGTAGCCAACATGTGATGATGACCTAAATGTTCATCAGCAGACCACTGAATGAATGTTCTAATGAATAAAGGAAATTTATACATACACAAAATAGAATATTGGTCAACCTTTAAAAATTCTGTACGCAACATGTATAAACCTTGAAAACATGTTAAATTAAGCCAGTTAAAGAAAGATAAATGATAAAATATTCACCTATGTAACTATCTGAAATGGTCAAACTCATAGTTAAGGGGCAGGCGTTGGAGATGTGGCTCAGCAGTTAAGAGTATATTGCTTTTCCAGAGGACCTGAGTTCGATTCCCAGCTCTTATATCACGTGGCTCACAACCACTTATTACTCTAGTTCCAGGGGATCCATTGTTTCTGACTTTCGTAGACACAGACACAAAATTTAAAGTAAAATAAACCTTAAAAGGTGGGGGAGGGGTGCTGGAGTGGGCTTCTCAGGGCTGAAAGGGGGAACATGAGATCTTAACCATGGTAAGTAGTACCAGAATGTGACTAAGATATTGCGATGATGAGGATTGTGGAAAATTTCAAAAATGAGAAGTAAACAAATCCGTAGTACTTTCTTCTTTGCTATGCGTTACGTGGTTTGAATTGATGTGAACTAATGATAATACGCATCTTTTTTACAGGTGTTAGTAAAATGGCTTTTCGTCACTTAATTGAGTTCACATACACAGCAAAACTAATGATACAGGGAGAAGAAGAAGCCAATGATGTGTGGAAGGCAGCAGAGTTTCTACAAATGCTGGAAGCTATTAAAGCCCTTGAAGTCCGGTAATTGTTATTTCTTGAGGAATGCTAAATGAATGTCAAGACTGTAGTGTGTGTCATATCATTAAGTGGTGACATTCTGGAACTGAGAGAATACTGGGTATTGATTTGTTTTCCATTGGCATTTGTTTCTTAGGTCAAAACTGCCAAGATTAAAATGGCATGTCTGGTATCTAATGAGAGTCTAGGCAGCTCTTCGGGGTGGTCTCTGGGCCCTCATAAATTCTTTAGCTAGATTTGAGTGATAATTATTAATACTGAGAATGTTAAAAAAAAATCAACAGGCCAGATGAGGGTAAGTAATAAACAGCTGTCTTAGTCAAAGTTTTACTACTATGAGGAGACACCATGACCATGGCAACTTTTTTTTTTAAGATTTATTTATTTAGCCGGGCGGTGATGGCGCACGCCTTTAATCCCAGCACTCGGGAGGCAGAGGCAGGTGGATCTCTGTGAGTTTGAGGCCAGCCTGGGCTACCGAGTGAGTTCCAGGAAAGGTGCCAAAGCTACACAGAGAAACCCTGTCTCGAAAAACCAAAAAGAAAAAAAAAAGATTTTTTTATTTATTATTTATTCTGTTTGCATGTTTGCCTGCAGGCCAGAAGAGGGCATCAGATCTCATTACCAATGGTTGTGAGCCACCATGTGGTTGCTGGGAATTGAACTCAGGACCTCTGGGAGAGCAGTCAGTGCTCTTTAACTGCTGAACTATCTCCAACCCCTGGTAACTTATAAAGGAAAACATTTAATTGAAGCTGACTTACATTCAGAGGTTTAGTCCGTTATCGTTATGGTGGGCAATCTATGAGCCTATGGGGGCTAGTTCTAGTCAAACCNCCGCAATGGCTAAATAGAACTATTATAGTCTAAATGTATTTATATAAACTAGTTATGTACTCTAGGTGATTTAAATCTCCATCTAACTTCTGAAATATCCACTGCAAAGGGGAAAAAATAGTGAGTGTTCAGTGGTATTGTGACATGAGAAAAGATCCATTGCTGAGGAGTTACCACTTGGTACTAAAACATAGAATTTCTTCTAGGAGGCATTCAGAAAATACTAAGGGTATAATGAACAAGTCATTCAGCACCTTCATTTCAGAGCAATGTAAAGGATGAGCTGAGGGCTCTGCATTGCTCTAAGCTACCCTAGCTCTATGACTGTGGCCTTAATGAAGTTGCTCAGCCCCCGTCAGATGATATAATAATGTGACTTTCTACACACAATTGTTTGTGAGGTTAAATGCCTATAAAATGCATATAATGGTGTCTGTCATGTAATATTCTAAATGTGTGGACTATTACTACTCTGGTACCTTCTGGTACTGTTTGGCTTTCTTCCTCCTGCTATTGTTTGTTTTTTAAATGATTAATTTTAAAAAATTATTTGTTTTTAGTATAGGCCATTAGCATGTCAACAAACACAGTTTTGTAGGTTGTTTTCCTGCAGGAACAGAATGATTTAATCCAACCCACTGGTATGGTTGAGTCAAAAGATGAAATTCGGAATAAATCTAGAAAAAACTTGAACTGTAATTGTCCATAAGTAACACTTTTAAAATTTTTTTAAATCTTTATTTTTATTTTATATGTATGGGTGTTTTGCTTGCATGTGTGTCTGTGTACCATGTACATGAGGTGCTTGCGGAGGCCAGAAGAGGAGTGGAGTTACAGATTATTGTGAGCTGCCATGGTGGTGCTGGGAATNGAACTCAGGTCCTCTGGAAGAGCATCTAGTGCTCTTCTAAGCCACCTCTCCAGACCCTGATAACATTTCTTTTAGTTAATTTGACAGTTCATAATTAGATTTTTCTGAAAATAACAGTATATATCCATTCTTATGCCTAACACCTGGTACATAACTGTAACACGAATTGCTAAATGGTCTTATTAATAAAAAAACAGAGCCTGATATTGGGGTAAAAGGTGAAAGATCAGAGCAGCAGAGCAGCAAGCCACTAGTTCTTACCCTACGAAATCCTCTGCTGAAAGAGAGCAAGCTCCCCTCTCCACACCGCCTTATCACTTCCTCTCTCCGCCCAGCTCTATCACTTCCTGTCTGTCTGTCTAGACCTCCAGACCTCTATAGTTAACTAGTGGCTAGCTCCTTCTTCTGATTTTTAGGTAAGCTTTATTTTAGCGCACAAATAAAATATCACCACACATGGCACATAGGTGTTTGGGGGGTGGGTGCTGGTCTAAACCAGCGTAGTCTTGTCTGGCAGATACCTGAGATTGATTAGCAAAATAAAGATGTGTGCTTAGGCTTGTACATAGATGGCACGGTTTCAGATTGTTGTTTAATTTTTTGAGAACCTTCTGATAGAAGTGTCGTGTGGGTGCTTTTTGCTGTTCGTAGTCATGAGTAGTCATGTCTGGATACTAGACAACAAAAAAGTGGACCATAGGTCTNTGTGAGTGTGTGTACACTTGTTTCATGGTGCAGCTGTGGAGGTCAGAGTACAGTTCTCGTAGTTGGTTCTCACTTTTTCCTTGTTATGGCAGGGTCTCTCTTTTTAAACTTATACTTAAATTTTTAAAAGAAAATCACTTTATTCCAATTAACTCACAAATAAAAAAATCAACAGCTAGTTTAAGGAAGCTACTCAGATNCTTGCCTACTTCAAACACCTCTTGTTTTCTCTGTTGCGCTTTGTATTTGAGTCCACCTGGCCTGTAAGCGCAAAGGGGTTCCTGTTTCTGCCTCTCATCTCCCCATAGCAGGGGTGCTGGGATTAAAGAGGCACAGCATACACGTGACTCTTTGGGTCCTGGGACCGAGTGGTTCATGGTAGTACTGTGCATGAGTGTGACCTAAATTTTCTAGACTATGTCAGGAGCCTTTAAGCATCTCCTGTAGACATGCCATTTCCAGTCCCTTTGTTCTTTACGTCAGCTTCTTAGTAGCCACAGTTGGTAATGCTAAGTACTTACATTGACAGTGGTCATTACAGATTGTTTAATAAATGCCTTGGAGCTAAGCATTTCAGAGTTAAGTTTTAACTTAACTTAAGGTGGCTCAAAGAATAAAGATGCTTGCCTCCAGTACCTTAGGTCATGACCTGAGGTCAGTCCTTGACACACACATGGTTCTGATCTCTACCACACGGGGTATGTATCTTCCACCCCCATAAATACAGTAAATCTCCAAATATTTTTATTCTGTTTTAGATATATCTTTGAATTAGCATTTTTAAGTCTGTCATGGGGTGATATTATNTATATGCTCTGTCCTTTGCTTGGAGTACTTGTTCATTGATAGACTCTTTACAGGTCCTTTTGGTCTTGGTCCACAGCCGGCAATTTTTTTCTCTAAAGCCTTGCCTGACTGCTCTCTAAGCAGGTCAACTTGGATGCTTCTGGACTTTGATTTTTGTGTTTTTTATTTAAGCCGTAATCATTCTATCATTCCCACATTTTTTGCATTAGACGTCAACCTCTTTGGGGTTAGGGATTATACATTTTTCACCTTGAGNCATTTGGTAAGTTTGAAAAGCTACAAGATGTTTTTTGGGGTACCCAATAGTGAGACTACTTCCTTTCTTTGTCTAACAGACTCAAAAATGTCTTGCTTTGCTATTCAACTATGAATACGAATCCAGTTAATAAATCCTGAAAGAAGCACTTTACTCCCATTATTTAGAGACTGCTTTATTAGTTTCTATAATCAAACCCATGAAGATAAGACCTTATATATTAGTGGAAAAATTAAATTCAACATTTGTAGACTATCATGGCTTTACAATTTCTGTACAAGGCCAGCTCAGCACAGTAAGCTGGGATACTGTCTTCTAAAGTAGACAACACAGCTAAAGTTTCCCAAAAATTGAAATTATGTCTCCATATATTTATATAAGAAGCAATAATGGAAGTATGATATGCGGCAATAACAGTAGCTGCGTGAATTCTGTACTCATCTGAACAAAATTACGGAGACATCAAGCATGCTTCATTTTCCCNCCAGGGTAAACCCGAATCCCAGAAAACAGCTAAGTTTTGTTACTGTTGTACTTCCTGCCTCCATTTTAGTTCTTCTCAAGCTTCTCAGTCGTCATCTCAGAAGGAGCATTCTAAAGTGACACCAATAAACACAGATTGGTAATGCACAGTTAGTACTGTATAACAGAAGAACTCTTTTTGTGTATGTGAGAGTGTATGTCATGTGTGTCGCTGAGGTGGCAACAGAGACCTGAAGAAGGTTTGAGGTACCCAAGCTGCTGGAGGTACAGGCGGTTGTGAGATGCCTACCATGGGTGCTAGGACCCCAACTTGGGTCTTTGTGGAAGAACAGTAAAGAGCTCTTGAGTACGAAGCCATCTACAGCCTCTCGAAGCTCTTTTTATTGTGTCAGTCATTTCTGTGTGGATCAGGGATCTGGGTTTACCTGGTCATACTCATAATGGAGCATTAGAAGGCTGGTTCAGAGTAATTTATAATTGACCTCAAACACTTGCACTTGAAAAGAACGAAGTTAAGCAACAGTACTTAGTGTCTTCCTTTTTAATAAAATGGTTTTGACATTTTTCACAATAAGAGATACTCTTACATGAATGGCTAGACAGTATAATAACTTAGTTTAAGTAAAATTGATACCAGACAACTTTAGTTTGTTACTTAAAATATCTGAAATGATTACAATGAGTTGATGTTAAATGAAATCATTGTTATATAATTAGAGCCTACTGAAGTGATCTGTTAAAATTGTATTAATGGAACAAGTGTTTGTCACCTGGAAGAGGAGTATAAATTAGTAGCTAAGTACATACTTCATGGGTGACAGATTTAGCAGGCAAGTCCCCAGTACTGCAAAAACAGAACATTAAATATGTAAGTTTAATGTGCTAGACAATTTAAGAATGAAAGTTTAGTTTTGATTAAATTTACTTCTTAGAACAATTGATGAGTATTGTATTTATTTTTTTGCAAATGGAGGCATATACAGTTCTTTTGACATTTACAGGAAAGGAATTATTTTTGGAATATAGTGTAAACTTTGGTACTGAGCACTAGACACTAAGGCCTTATTTTACATTGTTGGAATAACATCATTGCTATTTAAAACTCAGTAGAGAAGTGCAGTTGCCATATGGATTTTATCATTCTTTCCTCTTGATGTGTATTTACACATAGTACCCATTTGCCCATCTTGATCACAGAGTTGGGTTTGTTTGTTCTCTCTCTCTCTCTCTCTCCCTACCCGCCTCCTTCTTTCTTTCTTTTTGGTGTTTTTGAGACAAGGTCTTTCTTTGTGGTTCTGGCTGTCCTAGAGCTCACTGTGTAGACTAGGCTAGCTTCAAACTCATAAGAGATTCACTTGCCTCTGCCTCCTGAATGCTGGGATTAAAGGTTTGTCCCCCACACCTGGCCAGAGTTTGGATTTTAGCAGTTAAGTATAGTGGTGTAGCCATTGTCACAGCAAGCTTGAGAAGAATCTCTCGTCCCAGGATTGATGACTATGGTTGATCTCAGTTCTTACCTCCAGGCAACCACTGATCTGGTAGTCATTGCTTGTGTTACTACTTTATTAATGCCGTATGAACGGGGTTTCTGCGGCATTTAGTCTTTGTTTGCTCTTTTTCATTTAGTACTGCATTTCAGAGGTTTGTCTCTGTGGTGATGTTTTTGCATTCATTTTCGTTGCCTAATAGTAGTTCCTAGAGTAAATGATAGCATGACATTTAGGTCATTTTTCCAGTGTTTCACTGTTAGAGCAATGCTGCTGGGCATGGTAACATTTCTCAGTAAACATTTTTGTTTGTGTTTTTGTTTTTCAAGACAGGGTTTGTTTTTGTAGCCCTGGCTGTCGTAGAACTAGGTGTGTACACCAGGCTGGCCTCAGTCTCACAGAGATCCGTCTGCCTCTGCCTCCTAAGTGCTGAGATTAAAGGTGTGCACTGCCACCACGGGCACCTCAGTACACATTGGAAGTTTAGTGCGTGTGCTTTTACCTTTGGAAACAGCATCTCTCCTGGTATACAAGGGAATGCAGTTTTGTTGCATCCTCACCAGTACACTGTATTGTTAAGGATTATTTAAAAACTTTGTGAACATTTTTAAATATTTATTCATTATTGGGGGGCATACTGACCACCACATGGGTCTCCAGAATCAAATGTAAGCATGTAGCTACTTAGCAGGCACCTTTAACCCCTGATCATCTCTCTGCCCTCTATTTTGTCTGTATATGATGGGGTGCATGTGTTTGCAAGTTAGAGGGTAGCTTGTAGGAGTCTGTTCTCTCCTTTTACCATGTGCATTCCCGGGATCAAGCTCAGGTGTCAGGTTTGATGGCAAGGTCAGAGGACAACTTTGTGGACTGATTCTCTCCACCTTTACATGGGGGTTCTGGGGATCAAATTGAGGTCCTCAGGCTTGCCCACCAAATGCCCTTTATCCACTAAGCCATCCTGCCAGCCCAGAAAACATTTTTAAAGAGAAATAGTTATTATCTTATACTTGTGTTATACATACAATATATAAATGAATGAGGTGGCTGTTTTAATAAAGCTTTGCTTTATAAGTTGCACTTAGGTCAGAGTTTGCTAACTCCTTGAAAACTATGAATGTGTGTATAAGTCTTGTGGTTTGAATGTTTTTAAAACTTTTTAGTTACCACATTTATTGTTTGTATGTATGTGAGTATGCATGTGCCACAGCACAAATGGAGTAGTTGGCTATTTCTTTGCATTGTGTCGGTCCTGGGGATCAAACTCAGGTCATCAGGCTTGGCAGCAAGCACCCCTTAACCAGTTGAGCCATCTCGTCAGCCCTGTTTTTGAAGTTTTAATAAGGCTTAATCTGGTAAACATGTGCTACTTCTGTAAATATTAAACCTTTAAATATTAATTTAAAAATATAGTTAAATGTAAATAAATATATAGTGTATATAATAATTTAAAGTATGTAGTTTGAAGGGACTGGAGGGGTGACTGAAAGTCAAGAGCACTGAGTTTTTCCAGAGGACCCAGGTTTGATTCCTAGCACCTACATGGTGACTCACACTCATTTGTAACTCTAGTTCCAGGGCATCTGTTGCCCTCTTCTGGCTTCTGTGGGCACAAGGCAGGCATGTGGTACATAGACATAAATGTAGACAACACATAAAATATAAAAAGTAAGGATTTAGGGGCTGGAGAAATGGCTCAGTGATTAAGAGCACTTGCTGTTCTTGCAGAGCATCTGGGTTCAGTTCCCAGCACCCACATGGTGGTTCACAACCATGGCTTTCATCCCAGGAACATTCTAGGAACAACATTTCAGAGATCTGTTTCCCCTTTCTTACCTCTGCAGACACTGTGCATGCATGTGGTGTACATACGTACATGTAACAAAATATTCACATGAAATGAATACATGGAATAAAAAATTGTAAGTCAGTATTTTAAAAGTATGAAGTTTTGACATACTCATAAAACCATTATCACTATCAAGTTAATGAATATGACTCTCTGTTGTTTCTTCAAATTGTAATCCAGCCCTCCTTTCCCAGTCTCAATGATATACCAATCTACTGTTACCATAGCTCACTAACATTTTCTAGAATTTTATATGCATATACGGTAGGTACATACTTAGCTGATTTCATTAGTTTTGAAATTCATTGATACTGTTGTTAGAAATTATCTTTATCTACCCTACACTCTGAAACAGGATAGACTTTGTTTTCAAGCTGTTGTGTATATAAACAACCTGTAAGCAGATCCAAAATAAAGAGTTGTGCATGTCTTTGTTTATAAGTCATGTAATAGCATGAGAGATCCATGAAAAGTTGTTTCACAGCAATATTCTTTTTCTGTATTATATTGACTTCTGGTAATTTTTTTCATAATTACCTCTTTCTCATTAGTCACTCTGATAATCTACCAGGAGGAACTGTGACCTAATCATTCGGTTTTTCTCATATTAGGCTTATTTAACACTACTATTAATAGAATTTAAGGTAGGTAAGTACACCTACCTTGTACTTACAGATTTAAGGCCTTCTTCGCTAGGGACACAGGTTGGCATTGCCTGCAGTTCAGAGAGAATGCTTGAGTCGGTAGCTGTAGTTTTCGGAAGGCTGAAAGGCAGTCAGTCAGTTTAGTCTTGCTTATTTATCACAGACACCTGAATAACAACTGAGTGGCAGTTGTCCGTGTCTTGGTCCCGGGTTCTGAAAGATTTAATGGTTCTACCTCCCACATACCTCCCGGATGTAAAATACTGGCACTCCAGGTCCTGGGATTCCTGCTTTCCCTCCACCCCCAAAGTTAATGCCCTAGTATAGCAACTGTAACTTANCTTTTCCAATTGTTAGTCATCCACTCCTACCCAGAATTTGCACAGGAAATGTTTCAAGAGCATTTTTATAAAATTTAGAGACCCATTATGTTTCCCGCTTGGCCTCACGTGTGCCATTGTAATAAATGAGCTGCTTGGTCCAGTGGTTTTTATTCTTAGGATGGAAGATGGTGTCATTCTAATAAGAGGATCCATGTGACTCAACTGGAATTAATTTTAATCCTTTAAGCCCATATCTGACTATCTCCTGCAAGAGATACCTACTTTGTTGTCCCGGAGTTGCTATTGGGGAAAAAATAATGTCAAAGAATATTCAGGGCAGAATCCTAAATTTTCTAATTAGGTTTACATAAGCTTCCCATCCTTTTTGTCATCTTTATTACTCAGGAAGCAGCTGAGAAGAGGTGACCCCTTTGTGGGGACAGCTGAACTTGATGACCAACCTGCCTTACTCAGATTTTTGGACAAGGAGGAGGTGAGGGAAGTAGAGTGGGAAATCATTTTGAATCAATATTTGAGGAGGTTGTTGTAATAATTTGCATATCAGTATCTGTGGGAGGTAGGAAGCATGAGACCAGTATCTTCCTGTTAACCAGTTATTATAGTGCTTTTGTAATGAAAAAAGATGTAGCATTTTCAGACTGTAGCTAGTCCAGGAAGCCAGACATGACATGGTGTTCATGGACCATAGTCCTGAGGCCTTGAAGCAGCTGTTCAGACTGGAGCAGCAAAAGATCATTAGGGTGAAGCCACCATGCATAGCTCCCAGATCAGTGTCAGTCTGTAAGTAGCAGCATCCTGTGTGAAGCCACATCTTCACAGTATAACAGGCAGTCTCTTAGGGGGTGGCAGAAGTCAGGCATGAGGTCTACATCAGAGAGAGCGTCTTTTACTTGAAGACCAGTTTGTGATGATGAATGTATTAATGCATTCAGAGTGTTGGCTCTTGGTGTAACAATGGCATTCTGGGCAAAGCAGGCTTGCTTGTTTAATAGGCTGCTTCCACTAACTGATTGCAGTTAGTCTTATTAGAGAACAACCATTTATCATGGACCTCTAAATGAATAACTCAGGAAGTTTCCGAAACCACTCTCTTCCCTGTGATTGCAGCTTTGGAAGTAGATGTCTTCGGAGTGCCATTCCTTTCAAGTTAGCTCACCAAATAGTTAAGCCACTGGCAACAGCCTGTGTGTGTGTCAGTAAAAATATAGCAAGACTAATCATGAGGAATGTTGACTAGAGCTATAAGGACAGCCTACCAAGTATCGCCGCTCTATTTTGTTTGGCTTTCATAGATGCCNTTGAAGCTGAGCACCTGCAACAGAAAGCCAACTACTTTGTCAAATTAAGCATTTCTTCTTGACTGACCAAAGATATTTGTTAGACACTTCTTACCATATTAGTCACAAAGGCTAGTTGAGTCAATACGAAATGAGACTCTAGATTCAGACTGGAAGGCTTCAACTTTCCACAGGTTGCATATCAATTTCCTAATGTGATCAGCAGCATGCTAATTGCTTCTTTTCAAAGGAATTGTAGCTTGTAGCTGTGACTAGGGGCTTAAGTCTAAAACACCAAATCTTTGACTAAAGACTCCTCCCTTTGCCCGAGTTCCTTCCAACATAATTGGATTGCTCTTAGTATAAAGATTTTTGCTCTACCTAGAATTTTGCTTTTCCTTAAAGCATCTAAAATCAGGATAGAGGGGAAGAGAGAAGGTAGAGACAGATGTGGATGGTGACAGACTGCCATTAAGCAAGGTACATTTTCTTTTGGTTTCAAGCATTCTAGAAGCTGCCTGTTTCTTTGCCCATCCGTTGGTGTTTTCAGCCCACGCACACTCCTCAGCAGTAAGGCGGGTGGATACTCCTGAAATGGTCTCTTTCAGGTTTGGGGGCTTCTGACTGAGCATCCTTTTCCATGTTGTTTTCTAGATGAGGATAACAGATTGATGGTTTCAGGTTTGATTTGCAGTGACTTCTTTTTAGAGAGCACACCCTGGACATTTGATGTCCTGTTGTCACAATACTGTACTTTAGGCTTTTGTGTGATTTTGACATAGAGATTGGCAGTGGGGAAGCAGGTTGGTGGGCCTGTGGCTAAGACTTTCCCTTGTTTTCTAGAAATTTAATAATTTTATTTCTCACATTTTAACCTGTGATCCATTTAGAGTTATTATTTATAAATGGTATGAGTTTAAAGGTTGAAGCTTATTTTCTAGTATGCAGATATTTTAGTATACCAGATATTCCAGCCCCACAACTTTTAAAAGAGTGTCTTTCGCCATTGGGTTACTCTGAACAATTTTTTCTCCAGAAGTTAATTTTATAAGTATTTGTCTGTTTTTGAACTTTGTTCTGTTCCATTAACCTTTGCATATCTATACTTTAACCAATATCGTTGCCTTAATTGTTACAGCTTTTAGGAAATCTTAAAATTGATCAGTATAGGCTGCCCAATTTTGTTTTCTCCTTTCCATATAAATTTAATTTATTTTTTTTCCAAAGAAGTCTTCTATGATTTTATAGATCTTTTAAATTTTGATTTTCATAGTTTTTTTTAAGCCCTTACTTTATTTATTTCAGGAACAAAGAAAACTCAGCTCCATTAGAGGAAAATACCACAGGAAAAAATGAGGCAAAAAAAAGAAAGATTGCAGAAACTTCGAATGTCATCACTGAATCATTGCCGTCTGCAGAGTCAGAGCCTGTGGAAATGGAGGTGGAGATTGCTGAAGGCACGATTGAAGTAGAGGACGAAAGCGTGCAAACTCTGGATGAGGTGGCTTCTGCTAAGCAGTCTATAAAGTACATACAGAGCACAGGTTCCTCAGATGATTCTGCTCTAGCACTGTTGGCGGATATTACCAGCAAGTACCGCCAGGGTGAAAGCAAAGGACAGATTAGTGAAGATGACTGTGCATCTGACCCCATAAGCAAACAGGTAGAAGGTATTGAAATTGTGGAGCTTCAGCTGTCACATGTGAAGGACTTGTTCCATTGTGAGAAATGTAACCGTTCGTTTAAATTGTTTTACCATTTTAAGGAACACATGAAATCACACTCCACTGAGAGTTTCAAGTGTGAAATATGCAATAAAAGGTATCTTCGAGAGAGTGCCTGGAAACAGCACCTAAACTGTTACCACCTCGAAGAAGGTGGGGCGAGTAAGAAGCAAAGAACTGGGAAAAAAATTCACATATGCCAGTACTGTGACAAACAGTTTGACCACTTTGGACACTTTAAAGAACACCTTCGAAAACATACAGGTAACTAGCAAATACTTTAAAGTGTATTTTTTTTCTACATTCACTTGAAGTCTAAATCCCGTTTTCCCCTGTGTTTTCTGATGAGCAGGGTGTGTACATATTCATTTCTTGAAATAGTTACTGCTTTAAATGCAAATCAGTGCCAGCCTTGAAGATGATTGTCACTCTTATATGTCTTGCCCTTTTTTTATGTTCTTCAAAGAAATATGTAAAAAGTTTACTTGCTAAGTACCCTGAATTATTAAATCCTAATTATAGTATGACTTTATTTTTGTTTCCCATGTTAATATGTTACATAGATAGATATATTTATAAGCAATCTTAACATTATATATTTTTTCCCTTTTGGGGGGGGCATACATTTAATTGTCTTGGAAGTGTGTGCTATATTCTGCAGGTGTTGTGTGGGTATGTGTATACCTGCTGTATACCTGTGTGGGTGGAAGCCAGAGATGGATGAGTCCGCTCAGTATTTCTTTTCAACTTTATTTTTGGAAGCAGTCTCACTGAACCTGAAGTTAATCAAGTCAGCAAAGCTTCAGGGATGTGCTCCCACTCCTCACCCTAGCCAAGTGCTGGGGTTGCANACCCACACTGCCATTCCTGGCTTTTTACATAGTGTCTGGGGGTACACACTCATGTCCTGTTGTCTGTGCAGCAGGCACTGTACTTCCAGTAGTAATAATATNTTTTGAGCCAGAAAAAGATAGTCTATGTCTGTCGCCCTCCACCTCTCTTAATGGCAAATGTGTCGGAACTGGTAGACAGCCAAGGGAGGTGAGGCATACTCTTTGTTGTAAGAGCTGTCCTACTCTTGAGGAGGTCCCAGGAAGTCTTTCTTTGGCTACCATAGTTCTGTGTCGTTTCCCCACTCCCACACACATTGGATTCCTTGTCCTTGCTTTTACTCCCCAAGCATTCCTTGCTAGATTTCCTAAGTCAAGCACAGGACCTACTTACTACCAGTGACTTAAATTTTTGCTGGGCTCTAAACCCCATATAGTAAGAGTATGGAGAAAGCAGTTACCATGAGCTGTTAAGTGTTGGATTTCTAGACAGTTGTGCCGAATCTTGTTACATGTAGTGAGTAAGGCCATTTGGAGTGTTGATATTGAAACAGAACATATACCATTCAGAATCTTTTTTTGATACTGGAATTCACACAACTAGTAGTGTTGATTTATCTATCTATCTATCTATCTATCTATCTATCTATCTATCTATGTATCTATCTATCTATCTATCATCTATCTATTTATAGCTGTCTCACTGCCCAAAGTCACTTGTAGTACACTAATTGAAATTGAGGAATCAGATTCAGAAAATGTGTTATTACTCAAGATCCAGCCCCAGTGATGATGACTCACAGGAAAAGTAGTGTGGAAAAGGGTTTTCAAGCAAAAGAAGACACAGTTGTAGAGGGAAGCANGAACGCCAGTTGTCTGCATCACTAGTAGAAGGTTGGAGGACTAGTGTTGGGTCAAAGTAAAGGAGCACCAAGAGATTGCTAGGCCACCTGGGTGACATGGTCGAAATAGTGTGAGGGACTTTCCATCTGTGAATATTGGGCTTGAAGAACTTAGGTTCTGTTTTTGTTTTTGTTTTTGTTTTTTATACTCTCAAAAGAATGTGAGATAATGGTAACTTAATGAGCTTTACTNGTTATAAATTCTAGAGCCATGTTCTCACTGTAGGGTCCATTTAGTACAGAAGCAAACTGAGCCTTGTAGGCGTAAATGTGGAAGCAGAAGGGTCNGGTTTCTATTTTAGAGCAGTGACTGGCAAAGTAGATTGATGTGAAATAAAGCCTNCTGCCTCGATGAGGAAATCTTTTGGAGTAATCTAAAGAATAGGAGATTAGGTAGNGGCAGAGGAGTGAAAAGAGACAGGTTTGAGTAATAGTGGGCAGGGTCCACAGGTTGGTGAAAGAGGGTGATTTCTAACTTTCTGTTGGAGTGACTGTGACTGGCATAAGCCAGCAAGGGGTGAAGGAGAATACCAGATCCATTTGATAGCTGTATTTGAAAAAGAACCTTGAGGTGACTTCAGCATGTTTTTAAGTAGTTGTTCCTTACTTTCCAAGGAGAATCAAAAAATAAAAATCGCAGTCAAATTCTGGCTACAGTCTTGACAATTACAAGTTTGATGAACATGGTGGGTTACTTTATATTGAGGCCCCTTCCTTTGCATTAAAGATAGTGGTACACATCCCACAGATGTGACAGATAGAGAAGGGTGGAAGCACTCTAAAGACTGACAGTCTACATGTCCTTAGGAAAAAAAAGTCATGCAGTGGTGGCCCACGCCTTTAATCCCAGCACTCGGGAGGCAGAGGCAGGTAGATCTCTGAGCTTGAGCCCAGCCAGGTCAACAGAACGAGTTCCAGGANAGCCAGGGATACACAGAGAAACCCTGTTTCAACACCCCCTGCCCTCGCAAAAAAAAGTCATGTGGCTATTTCTAGATTTCACCAGGCTTATTAAACTAATCATTTAATAGAAACAGCTCGAGTGGCATGCAGTAGAAAGTGATTCTTTCCTACTTAGGATAGATAGGTCTCTTAAAAAGTAGCTACTGNCTCAAGGGGATAACTTAGCTGGAGAGCATTCTTGGGCATACAGAGCACCTAGTACTACCACTGGGGGCAGGGCAGGGTCAGTAGGGTCAGTGGTAGAGAGTGTTTGCCTCCCAACCTTCAGGCATATTCTTTGCATTATCAAGTGACCGTAAACACACACACTTCTGGGAAAACAAGAACAAGCAGCAGTTCATACCATTTCAT
>LZPO01097245.1:47373-62744 GCA_001675575.1 Neotoma lepida | reverse complement strand
GGATCTCTGTGAGTTCGAGGCGAGCCTGGGCTACCAAGTGAGTTCCAGGAAAGGTGCCAAAGCTACACAGAGAAACCCTGTCTCGAAAAACCAAATAAAGAAAGAAAAAAATATTTAATCCCTATTAAAATTAAAATATATAAAATTACATATTTATGGAGATTATCAAAAAACCTCTCAACTGCCAGTCTCTTTGGGCGATTACAAGACTTGACAATGTAAACCTACATTCCAGCATGGCCACCCAGCTGGAGCGGAGCAAGGGCTGGCTTAGCATGCTAAGGGTATTGGGGGGGTCATCCGTATAGAACATCTGCACCCTCCCCACAGACGTTTCAGTCTGTGATCTCAATGGTCATGGGACTCTCTAGTGTGGTAGAACTCCATATAGGAAGAGAGCTGATGTAGGCCCACTAGGCACAGCAGACTGGCCATGGATAGTGAATGGCCTCGGGAAGACTTGGGAGGAACAACTGAGGAAAGTAGCCTGTGATATCAAGTTGGGAAGCAGCTGTGTTACAGAGAAGCAGTTCATAATGGTTTTGCATTTGCTTCNGAATGTCTTTGCTGCTCCCCATGGGGAGCTGAGTGTGCATATTGAGAAATAAGAGCTTAGGCCAAAAGGAAAGATGGCACGAATTATTTCTTAATGCTAAAATATACTTTCAAATGAACTGTGTTTGTTAACAATCTCTGTGTGAGGGTGTAATGTNTCTGAGAAGGATTATAACCACAGCCTTATTATCATTGAATCTTGTTGCCACATATATAGAAAAACAAAAAACAAAAAAACAATCCAGATTTTCCTCTAAGTGAGCCTNGCCCTGCCAACCAACAAAGGGATTGTCTGAAAGCCTGGCCCAGAAATTTTGAAACAGAGACAAAGGGAACAAAGGAAAATGGCTTTGTGTTGCACGAATCCTAAATGGTCTTATAATAAAAACACGGAGCCAGATATTGGGGTAAATACTGAAAGAGCAGCGGAAACAAGCCACAGCCACTTCTCACCTTGCCAGCTCCTCAGCTGATCCTGTCTCCACAAATCCTCAGACTGAATGCCTCTGNGACCTCAGCCGAAAAGGCCTCTAGTTCCTGTCTCCTCACGCCTTATATGCCTTTCTCTGTCCAGCTATTTCACTTCCTATCTCAACCTTCCTAGTGCTGGGATTAATGGCGAGTGTGCTTCCCAAATACTGGGGTAAAGGTGTGTGCCATCTGTTTCTCTCCTAGATGGGATCAATCTCATGTAGCCCCTCATAGCCTTGAACTCACAGAGATCCAGATGGATCTCTGATTCCCAAGTGATAGGATTAAAGGTGTGTGCCACCACTGCCTGACCTCTATGTTTAATCTAGTGGCTGGCTCTGTCCTCTAATCTTCAGGCAAATTTTATTAAAGTACAATAAAATATCACCACAGCTTCCTTTGATATTATTTTCACAGTGTGTTGCAAGTCAAGAAAATAAGTTACCAAGTAAGCCCTGTTTTCTTTCATCTTACTTAATGCATTGGAGTGCGGCAGCAGTAAGCTAATAATTAAGGGCTATTCTGCCTCCTCCCCGGATACTTTGATCTATGATGACATGACTCCATATTTTTGTCTGACCGAGTTTCTAAGTTCTTATTAGGCTCCATAAAAAAACTGGTCAAAATCAAAGGGGCAAAAAGCAAGAGCAACAATGGGAACCTACCTGCATCTGAAAAAGGGGAGATTTCGCCTGAAATTAAGCACATCTTACCTCCCATTGTTTAATTTTCAACATGATCTAGCTTGNTATCTGGGGATAGTACTAAAAAGCAGTCAAAATATGCACTGTTGGTAGTAGCCCTTTAAACTCTAAGTAGGATTTCTATTGACAGAGACCTAATGTAAGTCTCTAGGGGGAAAATAAAACTTTGCAAAATGGACATGCATTCCCTCATGGGCATACACAAGCTATGCAGATTTACCATTCTTGTGCATTCTTTTATTAAGATTTTCAGTCTAGTAGAATGTGAGAGTGTGTGGAGTTTCTCCTCATTTATAACTGTTTTAGCAAAGTCTACAATTTATTGGTAATTCAGATGCGACAGGGGACATATGTTTGTCATTACCATTATTACTTTTGTCAAGACAGGATTTCTCTGTGTAGCCCTGGCTGTCCTAGATCTCTCTATAGACTAGACTAGCCTTGAACTCACAGAGATCTGCCTGTCTCTGACTTCTGAATGCTGAGATTAAAGGCCTGTGCCACCACCAGCTAGCTTTTTTTTTTTTTTAATATTTGTCATTATTGAGACTATTACAATGTGATTGGGAATCCTGACAATTAGTGTGTTGGGATTTCTGATTTGATTGACCAGATTTTTTTCTTTTATTCTCTATTATTCATCTCTTCTAGATTAAAAAAAAATAAGATTCTTCAGGGAAACAATTAATTCTCAAGAGATCTATCTCGTTCTTGTCTGAGTGGTCTTTTAATTTTTAGTGCCTTGTTTCAGTTTTATGGATATTTCTGCTTCCTTCTTGTTCTATTTCCTTTAAGGTCCCTTTGGCTGTCTTGGTGGTTTGGGTGGGTATGGTTTCTTCAGTTTTGGAGCCCTGCCTTTGGTGCCTCTTGGGTGGCCATTCATTCTACGAGGCAGAAACTAAGACTGGATAGGAAACTGTCTCTCTCTGTGTGTCTCTCCTCTCTCTGTCTCTGTTTCTGTTTCTTTCTGTTTCTGTTTCTCTCTCTCTGTCTCTGTCTCCCTCTTTCTCTGTCTCTCTGTCTCTGTTTCTGTCTCTCTCTTCTCTCTCTCTCTCTCTCTCTCTCTCTCTCTCTCTCGTGTGTGTGTGTGTGTGTGTGTGTGTGTGAGCACTGGCACCCAAGGAGTGTGCAGTGAGCAGTCAGAGAGCTTTTGCATTGAGCAGTCTCCAAATGTAGGCTTTTTTTGGGGGGGAGGGGGCTTTCCTCCAGAGCTAGTCCAGCCAAAGAGAATCTCCTGCCTGGAGGTTTAGATGGTTAGTCCCCTCTTTTCCAGAAACTGCAAGTGCACAAAGATGAAGGAAACAGGATTCCACAAGCAAGTTTTACCTAATACTCTCTCCTGTGCCCAGGGTTCTTCCTGAGCTGGGCAGGGATAGGAGGCAGAGAGTGTCCAGCTTTCTGGAACGTACAGGCTTGGAGCTTGCTCTCTTCCACACTCAAATAGTCACCAAGATTTTGGCTCTGCAGTCTTCAGCCTTCTAACCACCCCGGTGTTTGAATCTTTTGTTTATATATATTTACCTGATTTATTTTGGAGTAGAAAAGGGTTCATTTACCCCTAATTGGATTATTGGCATTATCAACAAGTTTCAATTCATCTTCAATACAAACCTAATTCTTGTAAATTTGTAAAAGCTTCTTCATCTAATTTAAATAGAAGAGTAACTGTTTTCCTGGATTTTAAGAAAAGAGAATCAGTTTAAGGCCATGTTGCAAGAAATCTAACTTGAGGGTTTATAACTCAGAAACCATTATATACCTTGACCACTGGCAGCAATCGTATCTGACCTCTCCCCGATGGGGAGCAAAGAGAAGGGGGACTTGTTCCTAGGAGACACTTGTTCCTGAAAGTCAATTAGGTTAGTGAGGTTAAAACACTGTGTAATCCCAGGGCCCGAGTGGAGCTCCGGATACAAGCCCACATTGAGAGTGCTGGGGAACCAGGAAAGCAGAGGACAAGTCCTGGGCCAGCAATTGTGTGGGAGATGAGGAAAGCAGACACCTGGAGTCCTGAGGACTTGGGAAGAGCAAGGACAAGGAGATGCATTTGTAAGGAGTCCTACAACACAGTTAGATATAGAATTGCAGATAAGCTTTTCATCTCCACAGAAAGATGGGGTCGAGAATCCTAACAGCTGGTGCAGCGTAGCCCAGGCTTTGGAAAGAATGTGCTGAAGTAAGTTTTCTGTGATAATTAAAAGCAAATGCTGGGCTAGTGTGATTGTTTATAAATAAAAACATAGGAGTTGGAGAGATGGCTCAGTGGCCAAGAGCATCTGGCTGCGCTTCCAGAGTTCCCGAGTTCAATTCCCAGTAACCACATGGTGGTGGCTCACAACCATCTGTAATGAGATCTGGTGCCTCTTCTGGCCTGCAGGTATACACACAGACAGAACACTGTATACATAATAGATAAATAAATCTTAAAAAAAATAAAAAACATTTTGCATCTACTAAACCAAACTAAAATCTAACATTGGGTAACTTGGCATTTAGTTCATTTTGTTTTTAATAAACTTATCANATGAATGCCTGACACTGTGCAGAGCCCTGGGACACACTATTTAGCTGTGGTAAAATAGGCCATTGACAACTGCAGCCCAGTGAGGAGGCACGTCAAGAGGACACAGAGCCAAGAGTTCTTCATAGCGCCTGCTGCACTGAAAGGGACTCACGGCACCTGGACTAGCCCTTCTCTTTTGCATAGGTTAAGCTAAAGTTTCTTTCAGAATTACNGCTGACGCTACTCCTGTCTCTCATGAGCTCTGTATTGCAAATCTGACCACGTCTGGTGTCACTCGACCTTTGCTTAGCCAGACATCCAGGGATAGGTTTCAGAGTGTCTGTGAACTCTCTGACATTAGATGCAAACTGTGTGGGTGTGCTTTTTCCTGGTCATAGATTTTTGTTAGTGTCTCAAAGGAGTCTGTGAGTCCAGGACAATTATAATTAGTGTCTCAAATTTCTTCAATCCAGTAAAGGAACTTTTGCCTTCANGTTTTTTGGGTTTTGTTTTTAACATCTGAACCACTCTACCTTAGAGCTGTGTTAGTTACTGCTGTGAGTCCCTTTATAACCCTGCAACCTTCTTCCACCTGTGCCCCCACATCCAGAAATAGGAGGAGTACTGGACATGAACCCCCTACCCTTTCTTATAGCAACCCCATACTTAACCTGTAACAACANTGTAGGCAGTCCTATTCATAACAATACCATAATATCCTCAAGCAGACTAGAAATTGCATTTCCAAGTCAATCNGTTGGGTTGGGTTATTTGTTTAGTTTTTTGTTTGTTTGTTTGTTTTAGTTCAGAAANTGCTCAAGTTCAAAAGTCAAGTTCCATACACATGTAGTGGACACTCTCAACACCCAGAGCCCAGCATTCCATGCTGTGGGAGGAAATGTGGGGGCAGCCTGTGCTTTCCACCTTCGAGGAGAAGTGACGTTTCAGAAAATAATCGAAATGCCAAGGGGATTCGGGGAGAAGATGCTTAGTGCTATTTTGTGAACATTTCAAAGGGCTCTGTGAGCCTAGGACAGCTAACGGAATAGAGAGGGCAGGCAAANTCTGGAATGCAGTCCTCAGGGCAGCATTCATGCCATTGGCCACGCTGCCCTCTGCTTCTGTCTGTCACATAAGGAAAAAATAAGCAGAGGAGAGAAGTTGTCTTTGTCTTTGGAAAAANAGAAAGAAAGAAAGCAACTAATGAAGGAGAAGCGGTGCTGGAACCTAAAGGAGATAAAACATATTCGCAAAAATGTAAGGCAGTTTGAAAATCAATCAACTTTGTCATTATTGCTGTTTCATATTTTAAAAGATCTGTTTTTTTGAACTGAACTAATACAACATATGTATTTTTCTTTTTTTTTCAACATATATATTTTTCTAAACTTCAAGAAATAGAATTGCCTTGCTTGAGACTCATGGACTATAATAGTTTCCTAAAACGTGCATTGAGAGCACGTATACATATTGATTTTTCTTTTTGTTAAACGGTATGTAATTTAGCATCTACTATTAACATGACTCATGAATTCATAGAGTGCTTTTAGAAAAATGTTCATGAAGCAGTTTCGTATTCTCCTGTGCTGCACATTAGAATGGGCTAATTATTTTACTCTCTGTCCTTAGGGTGAGCTGTCNTCTGCCAAATTTTCAGGACAGCTCAGGGCTTAGAAGAGGGCTCATCTAAATAAAGGCCGGCTAAAGTGACATTGCTCAGATTTAATCCTCTGGCTGCCTGTGTGACCAAAGGCTGATTTGCAAGACTCTTCCTTTCTGGAGTTCAGGTTATTAAGTCCCCAGGGGCCTGCGACTTGACAGCAGGAGAAACACAAAATGAAGGTCAGCGATGAGTACCCGCTGCAGGGACTCGGGGGCCTCCAAGGGGCTTTTACACTCTGGAGTGCAAGACTGCCTGATTACACAGGGAAATAAAGCGGAGCCTTTGTCCGCCATCGCAGCTACCTACCACAGAGCATCAGGTTCCGCCTCAGGAGGAGTTATGGTAACTGGATGTGCGTCTGGCTGTACAGCGAGTGCTTGGAAACCCGAGGTGAGGGAAGGCAGGAAGGGCCTGGAGTGAGGCCCCGCTGGGCTGTGCAGGCTCTACCCAGTCACTGAGGTCATCTCAGCTCTCAGCGCTCTCATGGACACTGCTCCGGGAGACCTCAGCTCACATCTGCCTCCCTTGTGGCCTCTGCCAGTGGCTCTGGGCTGAGATGGAGACGTGAGCCCGCATGGACGATGACTGCCGTGTTTGTGAATGGAGGCGGCCTGGTGAACACGCACTGTGACCGGTGGGACCGGAGAGACAGCGTGGAAAGCAGCTGTCAGACCGAGTGTGGCCAGGAAGGCGAGGAGGACCAGCCGCGCCAACTGACACCCTTCGAGAAACTGACTCAGGACATGTGCCAAGACGAGAAGGTGGTGCGGGAGATCACGCTGGGGAAACGCATAGGCTTCTATCGAATTCGAGGGGAGATNGGAAGCGGAAACTTTTCCCAGGTCAAGCTGGGGATTCACTCCCTAACCAAAGGTAGGGTCAGACTTCCCAAAGATCACCTGTGAGATATTGGGTTCTAAGTGAGGGTGGGGCTAGAAGGCTACTTAAGGCCATGTACGTAGCTTCTGTTTGCATTGATGTGTCACTAACAATGGCCTGGAATGCTATAGAAGACCTCTCAGACCACCAGGGGCTCCGGATAGTAGATTCCAGTGTCCCCTCTAGCCAGACAAACTACTCCTGTTCAGAGTGTTTGCATGTGTGTGTATGTGGTGCTGAGAATCCAACCCACCATCTAGTACATTGGAATTGAGCACTCTACCACTGAGCTACACCACAGTTCCTGGAGTGGTTTTAAATATACTTACTCTTTCTCTGTGAACACCATGGCTTTTCTTATTTTAGTTTTTTTTTAAGATTTATATATTTATTATGGATAGAGTGTTCTGCCTGTATGTACACCTGCAGGCCAGAAGAGGGCACCAGATCTCATTACGGATGGTTGTGAACCACTCTGTGGTTGCTGGGAATTGAACTCAGGACCTCTGGAAGAGCAGCCGGTGCTCTTAACTGCTGAGCCATCTCTCCAGCCCTTATTTTAATTTTTAAAAAGATTTATTTTTAGCCAGGAGTGGTGGCACATGCCTTTAGTCTCAGCCCTGGAGAGGCAGAGGCAGGCAGATATCTGAGTTTGAGCAGCCTGGTTTACAGAATNAGTTCCAGGACAGCCAGGACTACACAGAGAAACCTATCTCAAAAGTTATCATCATCATAATCATCATCATCATCATCATTATTTATGTCTATCAGGGTTTTGCTTGCATGTATGTCTGTACACCACATGAATGCTTGATCCTTACAGAGGCCAGAAGAGGGAGTTGGATCCCTTGGAACTGGACTTACAGACTGGTGTGAGCTGCCATGTGAGTGCTGGGAAACAAACCTAGGTCCTCTGAAAGAGCAGCCAGTGCTCTGAGCCAGCTCTCTGGACCCTTTATTTTCCTTTTAAAATATGTTTTAGTTGTCACACAGTAAGTGTACATATCTTTGAGATACGGAATAATATTTCAATACACATATGTATTATGTATGACTGTATGGGGACAATTTGTGTATCTGTCACCACAGGCGCTTGCCATTTCTTTGGGTTAGGAATATTCAACACTGTCTTGAGCAGCTACTTTGGAATGTTCACCATCTAATGCTATCTAATTGCTGTCAACCATAGTTATCCTAACATGCTGTGAATGCTTCCTCTTACCCAATTGCAGTCCTATACCCAGTCATCATGCTTCCTCCACACCTCCTTTCCTCACACCCTGACAACTGGCAGTAGTTCCCAGGCTCTGGCAGCTACTATTAAACTGTCTATTTCTCCGATATCAACTTTTCAATTTCAAATAGAAATGGGAGTGTGTGGTATTTGTCTTTTTATGCAAAATCCGATTTTCTCAGCATAACAGCAGCCAGTTCCACTCAGGATTTTGCAAATGGGGTAATATTCCATTGTCCATATATGCGGCACCTGCTTTATGCACAGGTCTGTTAGTAGACACCTGTGTTAACTACATCCCTTGGTGTTGTGGACAGCGCTGCAATAAACGTGGGTTAGCTGTTTCTTCAATGGACTACTTTCAGTTCCTTTTGAACAACATTATTTCCTTTAAAAATGATTTACTTATTTTTATTTTATGTGCATTGGTGTTTTACCTGCATGTATGAGGGTGTCAGACCCCCTGGAACTGGAGTTACAGACAGTTGTGAGCTGCCATGTGGGTGCTGGGAATTGAACCTGGTCCCCTGAAAGAGCAGCCAGTGCTCTTATCCTCTGAGCCATCTTTCCAGTGCTGAACATCATTATTTTCAATGATGTTAAATATTGAAAAATTTCAGTGTAGTANATATTTGAGACTTTCAAAGAGCTATATCATTCAGTGAAAAATACATTTTCTGTCCCTATTGATTATTATTTGGATTTTTTTTAACTTTTGCTGTAGTCTTTAATGATACAGAGATTACTCTATCCCATGTTTTGGGTGCTAATTTCACTTTTTCTATATCTACTAACCATTGGCTCTGTTATTCGGAAGACACACATTGGAAAGTTTCAATACACAGTGCGAAATTGCAGGGGCGGGTCTTAAAGCTTTATTAAGATATAAAACTATATCTAGACTTGTTTTTGGTATTGGTGCTTTTTTGTTTGTTTGGTTTGGTTTTTAAAGACAGGGTTTCTCTGTGTATCCTTGGCTGTCCTAGAATTCACTCCATAGACCAGNCTGGCCTTGAACTCACAGAGATCCTCCTGCCTCTGCCTTCCGAGTGCTGGGATTAAAGGCGTGTGCCACCACCACCTGGCTTGAAACTATAGCTAGACTTGTAATGTAGATCCAAGTGGGATGGATGTGACTTTTCAGTTGTCTAGAGCAGAATGAAAGAAAAGATGAAGAGGTGAGAGGCCAGAAAAGTCATGGTTAGGGAGACAGGCACCATGGNTAGGGAGAGCAGAGGAGATCTTGGATAAAGCCATACCAGGAGAGGAATTCACAGGATGCACTAGCGTTGCAGAAGGCTTAGGTCTGCAAAGGTGGCTCTGAGCAAAGGCCCCGGATGTAGCCGGGTCTGTGTGGTTTCATGTGGGTAGGGGCTCAGGTGTTAGATCTTGGCCAAGGAAACGGGGGCAGAGCACTAACTTGAGGATTAGAAAGATTTGTTTCACAAACTTGTGCATACATCTGACCATGCAAATTACTAAACTTTGTTCTCAATTGCATCACTAATAAATTACAGACTATGGTTCTTAAAATAGTTGGGGAAATTAGAGATAACACATGTGAAGGATAGGGTCTGTAGTAGCCACTTAGATGTCNNCTATCAAAAAACCACAACTTTGNTTTTCACTTAAAGCAACTTATTTAAAAAGGAAGTCAATGTTACAATAATGGGGACAAAAGCATCAGCTGCTTGGAAGGTGATAGTAAAAATCTGGATATAATAATGTGATGATAAAATAAATACAACGCAAACAGATTTTAAAGGTTTAAGGGGAAATTACCAGCTAACAAAAAGTAATTGAGTAAAACAACCAACATAAAATGTTCTTTTTGCATTGATTAGGAGAATTCAATGAGAATTCGGCTAGGATAACATTTTTATTGTGGAATAATATTGTATGTGGTTGAGGGCTACTTGAGACTTCCCGAGGAATACAATTACTTTGTGCCCTGTGAGTCTTAGAGGCTCCCCTTTGGAAAACCATGACATCATCCAGTCTTTTCTGCCTTACAGATGAGGAGACAAAGGCCCACAAGTTACAGCTCCCATGTTATAACAAAGCTGGCTACAGNGCTGGGCACCCTTCTTATCTCACAGGGCTTCTCTGGAACTGTGGGACAATGTTGAAGAGGCATGTCTCCCACCCTGCCTTTGACAAGCTAGCTAGCCAAAGTTAGCTGCTGTTGCTGCCTTCTTCACACCCTTGGACACTCTCTCCCCTTGGGCAATATTCCCAAGCACTGGTTTTTATGAAAGAAACAGGCAACAGCCGGGAACAGTAAGAGTATCTATGTGAGTCAGCTTTGAGGTACTAAGATAAAAAAACATGAGAAAACAAACTTTTAATGGGGGCGTTATTTTGTTCACATGTTAAGAAGGGCGACTCCATTGCCTTGGGTTCTGTGGTGAGGCAATACAGTTCAGCAGGAGAAGTAGTAGAAGAAGCTGTTCACCTCATGCAGCTTGGAAGTAAAAAGGGAAGGGACCAGGGTCCCAATATCCCCTTCAAGGGGACACCCTCAATGTCTAACATCATTCTTTGTTTTTGTTTTTGTTTTTGTTTTTTCTTTTCCGAGACAGGGTTTCTCTGTGTAGCTTTGTGCCTTTCCTGGAACTCACTCTGTAGTCCAGGCTGGCCTCAAACTCACAGAGATCCACCTGCCTCTGCCTCCTGAATGCTGGGATTAAAGGCGTGTGCCACCACCGCCTGGCCTAACATCATTCTTATAGGCCCCACCTCTTAAGCTTCTGCCACTTCCCAGTAGCATCATAAACCAAGNACCAAGTCTTTAACACATGGACTTTGGGGGATACTTCATAGCCAAACTACAGCAGTAACCAGATCTTACAAAAGAAGCTTGGAGTCTTCTTACGGCTGACTTTCTGCCTGTCCTCTCCATTCAGACAATGTCCAGGAGAAAAGAGCCATCATGACTTCCATGGGAAAGGGTAGGGCAATCCCACATCAATCTTTAATTGAGAAAATGCTTGTCCATAGGTCAATTTGATGAGGACANTTTCTCAGTTGAATTCTGTCTTTCCAGATGACCCTAGCCTGTGTAGAGTTAATAAGAAACTGACCAGAACAAATAGGCTACACAGTATGTACTAGACAGAGCACATGGNAAGTAGTCATTAAATGATAGCATTAGTCTTCTTTCAAAGCAGTCTGGATTCTTCAGGCCTAAGCCATTTATCAGTTCCAGAAGCATAGGTCAGCTCAAATTAGCTCACGTGGAAAGAGATGTAGTAGGGAATTCTGAGGACCCACAGCAGGGTCTCAATAATGTCANTCGTTCTATCTCTTTTACTCCTTATGGGATTTCATGGCTTCCCATGATAATATTTTATCTTTATTATCGTGATGTTTATCATCATGATAAATATCTCTGTACAGAATGACATTCAGTGTTTACTATCCAAAGGTGCATCTCAGCCAGGAATTGTCNTTGCCAGCTCAAGTTCTCTATAAACCCCACTTTATTGTCCATCTCCATCCCACGAGTNCCAATCTATTTCAGTCCAAATTCTGATATCTATATACCTGTTGGCTCACTCGACAGCTGCGATGGCTACTTTAGAGTGAAGGCCATTGCAGTCTGTAGGACCACATGTCCACTGCTATCTCAGCAGAGCTCAAGGTCCGAAGTATCTCTAAGGTGAATAAAGAAGGCGGCACACTGGTAAGTGTAAGTGTACCCACCATGGACAGAATAACCAGCCGAGCTGAGAGAACGCCACAAGGCAGGAGCGAGGCAATGTTCATCTTGTAGACANGCTGTTAGGTGAGAAGAAAAATGATGGTCAGTCTTTGTGAATCACATGACTTCCTGTCTGATATCAAGTTAACCTCAGACTCATCTGCCTGAGTTTCAGAGAACAGCAATTCCCTATGGATGATGCTTTGTGAGGCTTGTATGTTCTTGTGCTTAACCACCATAGTCTAACCCTGTTAGCAAAGGTCCAGTGTCACCCCTGGTTATGGGATGACANGTGCAACGGAGGGCAAGGAAAGTTGATAGTGGTTTGTGAAAATGTAGCCCCTGTACAAAGCCAGCTTGGCCAGAATTGTCACGAGGTTTTCTAGGAAAGGCAAACAGAAAACAGCATTTCAAAGCCCGGGAAGTCCCCAGGACAGAAGCTATGGATAAATAATAACAGAAATAAAGACACCAGCTGCTCTGGATCTCCAGGAATAAGATGACCACATGGGCCTCTCTTCGGGCAGGAGTTTATTTTCATAGCTGACAGTGTAGATTCCCTTGGGTCTGCAGAGAGATAGGGCAGGCTAACAGCCATCATGAGTCCCTTTTCAGGCTGATTGGAAATTTCTCAAGAGCAATGATGCACTGAGCTTCTGAATGTTTTATGTCCCATCTGTTGTCACCAGCAAATATAAAAGAAGCCACAGGAGCCAGAGCTTTTCTTGGTGGCTGCCCTTTGTGACCTCTGCCTTGCTTGTTCCCTCGGCTTCAGTTTCAAGAACCTTTGCTTCTTCTCTTTCACTTTGTTTATTCCTTGGCCTACTCGCTTATTTTTCTTTATTTAGTCATGTGATTATTTGTGTGTGTCATGTATGTGTGTGTGTACATGTGGTGGGTGAGTAGACTCACCCATACATTCGTGTGTGGCGGCTAGAGGCTGAGATTGGAATCTCTTCCTTTATTTCTATTTCACCTTTAAAAAATTAAAAATGCACTCTTTGGTAATTTCACACATGAATACAATGTATCTCTCTTCACCTTTAAAATTTTCAAAAAAATTTTTTTAAAATTTATTCTTTGGCAATTTCATATATGAATACAATACATTTAGATAATATTCCCCCTACACTGCTTCAGTTCTTCCCAGACTCGACCCCCCAGGCCTTTTCTACTGACCCCTCAAGCCTTTTCTAACTCCACCTCCTCCTCCTTTTATAAGTCACCGAGTCCAATTATTTCTGACCATATGTGTCCACCATTTTTTTGTTACAGTATTCATTTTGTCAATAGACTTGGATCTCACTGTTTTGGCAAGATTGGCTAACCAGAGATCCCAGGGGGACCCACCTCTCTCTGCTCCCCATAGCACTAGAGCTATAGCTTTTACAGTTTGTGCTGGGGATACAAACGCAGGTCCTCATGCTTATATAGCCAGGGCTTACCCACTGACCCATCTCCCCAGTTACCATTAAACAAACAAACAAACAAATAAATAATATACACTAAACGCCTCCTGAGTGCATGCTTTGTTCTGGACTTCACAGAGATGAATAAGATGTGCCTCTTGTCTTGTAGGTACTAATAGCTATTTAGAGGAGACTGACTGAAAATGATCAATACAGGTTGTCACAGAGTAAGGCTATAAGTGTGTGCTCACTGGGCACCAGCAGAATCCGGAAAGGGTCTATTGACTAGAAAGGTTTGCAATGGGTCCTGAGATTTACTTCACAGTACACAGTGGGAAAAGCTCCAGGAAGAGAGATAGTATGTACCCACAAGTGAGAACTAGTGAGTAGACACTTGGAAAGTTAAAAGTAGTCAACAGAGCTGAGGCAGACGGCACCCACAGAGTGGCAGGAGCAAACACAGGCGATGTTGATGTAATCATTGGTTTGCCCACAAAGACTCTTGCTTAGTTGAATTTTGTCGTTTAGGAATCAGAAAGCCACCGAAGACAGTAAACAAGGAATTAATGTGATCTGATTTCGGTGAGCAAGGTGAACGGAAGGTGGGAAGTCATAGGAGCAAATGATGCCAGTCAGATGAATGAATCATGATGTCCATTGTAACTCAGGGAGTGGCAAAGAGNATGGAGAGNAGGGGTGCAGTTGATAAATGGTTTAGAATCCTGACAACGGGGCTGTGGGATGGCTCAGTGGATAACGTGCTTGCATTGCTAGTGTGAGGACCAGAGTTCAGATATTCAGGACTCACATACAAACCGGGTGGACCAGTCTAATCCCAGTGCCCAAGAGGCAAAGACAGGGATCTGCAGAGCAAGGTGGCTAGTTGGACTAGCTGAATTTGTGAGCTCTGGGCTTAGCAAGAGACCCTGTCTCAACACACAAAGCAGAGAGAGATTGAGGAAGGCACTTGGCATCAGATACCGTGTCATATTATAACCTATAGTTGTCCCACATTTATTATGTTAAACATTTGACCAATATTTGGCTAATCGACTCAGGATACTAACTTCTCATGGAAGCATAGCAATATTGAAGAAGACTAGCAGACGGAAGGAAGGATGGGGCTAGGAACTAACTCATATAATGGTATTCATTATGGATACTTAATAATTTGAAGCCTTCACATAAACTTGCAGATATCTGGATTCTCTTGAAAACTAAAAAGCAGAAAACCCAACAACTTCAGATCTGCAGTCAAAATAGCAAAGATCATTGGAATTGAGTGGCAGCAGCTGTCCTGTCTCAGACACACCTCAGGACCCTGCAGCCCCACTGATCACCCTTGTTCCCACCATCTGTCCTTCCCACNTGTCAGCTCCTTCTCTGCACTTCCCACACTGCAATCAGACCACTGTTTCCACAATTGGAGTCAAGATTATGACATTCTCCAAAGCCCTGGGTTTCCCGAGGTTGCCTTCCCTGAAACAGGCTCCAAGACTGTGGGTTACCTCACCCTGCTAGCACTCCTGGCTAATTTGGGGATCACTATCTGTCACTGCACATCTCCATCATAGAGGGGTCCCCTCAGCCTCTCTAGAGCAAACGTTACATCTCATGTAGGCTAACACATGCATCATTCCCTGGGTTCTCCCTCATCCCCTGGTCACAACTTAGTGTTCTTACTTGGAGGGGCCATGCCATTTAAAAACAAATTTGGATTTCTTCCTAATATTAACCATACACATCTAAGGGCTATTTTCAAAGTCTTTCTCTCTCACTGCATTGTAAGAACAGTGTCTGTCTTCTTATTGCCTAGTGCAATATATATATATCCCAGAACATGTGTTTAAGGAGCAGATAGAGGCTGGAACTGGCTCAATCCTGAGTTCGGATTCCCAGAATCCACATAAAACACCGGCCATCAGTGTGTTTTTGTAAACACCAAGGGTGGTGAGGTAGAAGGCAGAGATGGGGGAACCTCAGATGGAAGACTCCTGGAACACACTGGCCAGCTAGCTTAGCCTACTTGGCAAAGGTACAGGACAATGAGAGGCCTGATTTTAAATAAATGGTGAAATATACTAAAGGAGACATGACACTCAAGGTTGTCCTGTGAACCGTGTACATGTATCTCCACATCTGTGCACACACATGAGTAGATATGAAGACTGAGTTCTTTAGGGAACCAACATTTCAACCAGTGAATAACAATTTGGAATACCAGGGCTTTCTTTCTTTCTTTTCTTTCTT
>LZPO01097245.1:28558-47258 GCA_001675575.1 Neotoma lepida | reverse complement strand
TTCTTTCTTTCTTTCTTTCTTTCTTTCTTTCTTTCTCTCTCTCTCTCTCTCTCTCTCTTTCTTTCTTTCTTTCTTTCTTTCTATTTATTGAGACAGGGTCTGTCTAAGTAGTCCTGGCCATCCTGGAACTCACTATGTAGATCAGGCTAGCCCTGAACTCACAGGTATCTGCCTGACTCTGCCTTCCAAGTGATGAGATTAAAGGTGTATGCCACTACACCCAGCTTTAATAATGCTTTATGTGATTCTACATTCGTGTTATAAAGCAAAGCACAGCTGTCATGTGATTTAGCATGAGATGAGGCGATCAAGGCACATGGGGAGCAGAACCTAAAGAGATACTCACTCCAGGAGCACTTGTCTCACCCTGCTCTAGTCCTGGCTGGGGAGGGAAGCCTTCGCTAGAACCCTGAAGTTAACAGGAGAGGTCTAGTAAAGGGAGATTAAGATCTCCATCGCCACCTATTGTTGAACACTCACAGTGCATTGGAGGTAAGGGGCCATACAAGTCAGTACTGTCAAGGGAGCATAAGACAAGGGGAGGGGAGAAATCCCTTGTGCAGAGACTGTGAGTCCGGAAGGTGGAATTTAGCTCTTGCAATAACAACTCACCCAACAGACTGTACAAAATGTTGGTTCAGGGAAGCAGCGAGAGGTAATCAGCGCTAACCACTGAAAGGCAGGAAAGGTGTGACCAAGAAGAAGAATGCCCAGAGGATGGATGAGGAAGCCTGTTTTGCCTGATAGCCTGTAGAGATAGCCAAACTGGGACTTGATTATTCATGGTTTGCCTCCTCGCTGCTCAATATTGCTTCCAACAGAAGAGGCACCCCACACATTAGACAGCATTACTACCCCTGTCCANTTCAGAAAGCTGAGTTAACCTTNAACATGCTAATAAGACTCTTGCTCTGAGCAAGGGGCATCCTTTTTCATGCCAGTAACACTGTACCAAAGTTCTTCAAAGCAGGTGTGTTGCAAGTAGGTCAAACAGTCAATCTGTCACTGTCTCTTCTTGCTTGTCTGCTAACTGCTTTCTGGGTAGCCTGGCCAAATTTGGACAACAAAATGATGTTGTGTTATGAACTCAAGATTCATTTATTTTTAATGGTACCCATTTTCATCATGTGCTCTGTATTTATTGTGAAAAAATTTACAAGTATTAGTAATCAATGCAAAATGTATAGAAAAACTATCCGTGATTCTTTGGATAAGTCTTCTTATCCAAAGGGGTGNTGTGTTCAGTTGGCAAAGTGCTCACACAGCATACACAAAGCCCTGGCCCTAGCCCTACAAAAAGNTAGATGTTAGTGGACACACCTGTAATCTTAGCACTTGAGGGATGGAGGCAAGAGGTAGGAAATTCAAGGTTATCTTTAATTATATANTGCNTTCAAGGCCATCTTGGGATACTTTGTCTTTAAAAAAAAGTAGAGAGCTCTTCTAAACATTTTAATAAAANATCTCACCTTTTTTTCTTTATGAGTGAATATTTGTATTTTTCTTATGTCTCTTACATATTTAACATCCTCTCACGTCAGTAAGTACAGATTGATATCATTTTGGGGCATATTGTCATAGACAAAGATGAACTCCAGTTTAACCATCTCTTGCTGGCTACTTGCTATTCCCTGTAACATATGCACCCTTGTACACCTATCAGGTTATTTCTTTAAGATTAACTGCTAAAAGTGAAATGGCTGGGATTAAAGGATGTAATCATCTTTAAGATTTCAACANGTTATATTAACTGCTCTCCAGAACTATTNCACCAAGCAGACCTCCCTCCAGACACACAGTGATGGGCCAATTTCTTCATGCCTTCACCAACATAGACGAGTATGTCTGTGTCTTGGACTTTATATGTCAGGCACAGATAAAGTAAAACAAAACATGATCCTTGCAGGGAGAGTGAGGAAGACAGTATTTATAGGCTAGTGAGCTGAGACTGCAGTACACGGGTGCTCTGAACACCCAGAGCCCGAGTATCATGGTCATCTTAAGCAGGTGCCATGAGAGACTTGTGGGGATAGGTTAATTATAAGGCTAGCTTTGCAGGGTCACCAGGGACGAGCTGAGTCAAGAACAGGAACAGAGCGATAGAATGATCTGGATAAAGAAATGGTCCCACGCATGAATGTTTGTTGTTTCAAGAACACCAGACTGTAGGGGGACATTGGAGGGGAAGCTGGGCAGGAGCCACAGGCTGACACTGAAGACCGAAGCCGGTTCTGATTAAGAAGTGCTCTCTGGGCTAAGTCCAGGACTTTTTTTTTTAAATTTTTTAAATTTTTTTATTTTTTTTTAAGTCCAGGACTTTTAACTTTACTTGGAAAACCAGGTGACGATGACAAGGGAAAACTCCTTTGGGAGGCAGGAGTTGGCATCCAAACCTGTGTGTAAATGCTGATACTGGACTTGAGATTTTTTTTTTTCATTTCCGTTGATTTGAGAAGCTCTGAACCTCTATGTCCGATAGGATAAAGGAGACCACCCAGAACCCTTCCAGCTTTAAATACCAATTTTCTCATTAAAACAACAACAACAACAACAACAAATCTTTAACTCTTTTCTTTTTTTTCTCTCCAGAAAAGGTAGCCATTAAGATTCTGGACAAGACCAAGTTAGACCAGAAAACCCAAAGGCTGCTATCCAGAGAGATCTCCAGCATGGAGAAGCTGCACCATCCCAACATCATCCGTCTTTATGAAGTCGTAGAGACCCTGTCCAAGCTCCACCTGGTGATGGAGTATGCAGGAGGCGGGGAGCTCTTTGGGAAAATTAGCACCGAGGGGAAGCTTCCTGAAGCAGAAAGCAAGCTCATCTTCTCCCAGATTGTGTCTGCCGTGAAGCACATGGTAAGCACGAGCTCCCACTCCGCCTGCCTTGGGAACATGGGACTTTGGTTTGTTATCACGTACACATCACAGAGAAGGTTGGCTCTGCAATAACAAACAATTGGCACCTTCTGTGAGAGTCAAAAGTTTGGCTGGGACCAGGGTCCTTACCTCCAAAGCAACAGCCAGGATCTTGGTACACAGCAGGCTCGTGGCTTCTCCAGAAGTTGATAGGAGCCACTCAGAGAAGCCAGATGGACATCCTTTATTTATTGCCCACTCATTTCTCCAAACCCATGATCTACCTCCCAGATAACTTGTCACCTCCCCTGGGCCCTCCTTTCCTGTACTGGATGCCTTTTATACCTCATGTCTCACATTTTAGTCCTATCCACACTTCATGACCAGCCCCGTGTCCCTCTCCCTTTCTGAAATTTGCCTCAGTCTCAGGCCAGCTAACACCAAACTGTCTCATCTTCAGTGACTGGCCACCCGGCTCTACCCCTCGCCCAGTTCTTACTGCCTCTGTGTCTCACGTATTAATGCCCAATTAAGCCATCCTTCAGCTCTCCAACTATTTCTTTCTAAAGCTGGATTTTGTGACACACACTGCCTAACGCCTCCANGAACTGTTTCTTTTGTGTGCTTGCTGGGGCCAGCCATACTGCTGGGCACACAGAAGGAACTGAACTACTAGATATCAAGTAGGGGAGCAGCAGACACTCCAGCCGAGTTCAGACGCGGGTCCACAGAAGCCCCGTGTTCTGTCATTTCTCCCTGCAGTCTGTCTCTTATACACATCTAGATGTGTATAAGAGAAAGGCTGAACTGCAGTCATAGATTTCACTGAATTTGTTTATGTGCAAGGACCACGCTGAGCACTGCCCACACAGTGTCATATATAGTTCTCCTAGCAGCCTTATGAGGTAAGTGTCAGCATCTCATTTTCTGAAGAAGTGCCCTTCATTTTACATGCTGACAGAATGAGTGTTAATTTGACCAGCTCCAGCTCACAAAGCCTATGTTGTTACCCCAAGGGCTCTTTGGGACAAATGGCATTAAACCTTTACCCCAGTCTTTAAAACTAAATAGGTCAAAGTTCCCAAGACTATTGCCTGAATTTAGAGTGTAAGGGCAGGAAGGACGTGTACTCACAACACATAGCAAGAAATCTGTTGAAGAAAACCTGCCAAGTTCAACCTCCTCATTTTTGGCTAAATGATATGAGCCCACCCAAAGGAGTGTGGCCAGGAGGTTGGAGCAGGCCCCAAGACTCTCTGCTNTTGGTCTCATTCAAGGGAAAACTCAGAAAAACCAGGTAAGACCTCAAAAAGTAAGGCATGTTATTTGATTGTGTTTCAGAATTGTGCAGTTGCACAAGACCTGGGTCTTTCTCTGGCACCAATTCCAGAGTGTATGGCACAAATTCCAATCCTCACCCCCATGGAAGACTCAAACCTTTGGTTTACTCATGGGGATGAAGGCATTACACTGGGTTAAAGGTTGTGGTGGAGTTTGCTAACGGGGTTTGTTTCTGTTAAATTTCTGTGGTTATGCCACTACCATCCCTCACTTCCCTGTCGCAGAGAAACGGATCCAGTTTCTATTTTGTCATTTGCCTTAAAACTGATCTTCCCCNATGTTCTCTCCACAGCATGAAAACCAAATTATTCACAGAGACCTGAAAGCAGAAAATGTATTTTATACCAGTAGCACATGTGTGAAGGTAGGGGATTTTGGATTCAGCACCGTAAGTAAAAAAGGCGAAATGCTGAACACCTTCTGTGGGTCTCCGCCCTACGCNGCACCNGAACTTTTCCGAGATGAACACTATATTGGTGTTTATGTGGATATCTGGGCCTTGGGGGTCCTTTTGTACTTCATGGTGACTGGTACAATGCCATTTCGAGCAGAAACCGTGGCCAAACTAAAGAAGAGCATCCTTGAGGGTACCTACAGCATACCCCAGCATGTCTCAGAGCCCTGCCACAAGCTCATCCGAGGAGTCCTTCAGCCCATACCCACAGAGAGGTATGGCATCAGCTACATCATGANCAATGAGTGGATGCGAGGNGTGCCATACCCCACCCCTTTGGAACCTTTCCAACTGGATCCNAAACATCTGTCAGAAACCAGCACCCTCAAAGAAGAAGAGAATGAGGTGAAAAGCACTTTGGAACATTTGGGGATTACAGATGAACATATCCGAAATAACCAAGGGAGAGACGCTCGAAGCTCCATCACAGGGGTCTACAGAATCATTTTACATCGAGTGCAAAGAAAAAAGGCTTTGGAAAGTGTGCCAATAATGATACTTCCAGAGTCTAAAGAAAAGGACCTAAAGAAAGGGTCCCGTATCTACAGAGGCATAAGACACACATCTAAATTCTGTTCGATTTTATAAATTATGTCAGGCAGCTGGTAACTAACCATGAACAAAATTTCTGCTTTTAACTTTTCTCATAGACAACTTGGATGGAAACATTTTTGTAATTTTTAAATAAAATTTAAATTTGAGATATGCATACCACCCCCTCCCCAACCAAAGTCTCTTAGCCTGGATTCTGGCTTGATTTGGGATTTTNGTTTTCTTGTCATACTTCAGTATTCATTTATTTAATGAGACATATATGTAATTATTGCTGTGTGCCAGGCACTGTTTAAGGTGCTGAGAAACAGCAAAGCCAGTCNCCTTCTCTTGGCAGGTAGGAAATTTTAATATACAACATATACACTTGCTAGCAACTATTTTTGTTTTTAAAAGAAAAATGACAAATAGTGGGAGATGCCATATAGACTCCTCACAGGATTATCTAATTTTAGAACATGCCATTTTGGAGTAGACCTTTAAGGAGGGCCACTTTGAGTGAATGACAGACAGTGTGAGAGCTGAAGGAGTGGCCACAGTGACTTGAAAAAGACAAAGTTTGTACCCAATAACCAGGGATACAAATTAGATTCCTCCAAACAGAACCAAGGGCAAAGGCTTTTGTAGTTTATTTGGAAAGTGACCTGACAGCAGAGTTGTGAGGGAAAGAGGGTGCAGTAACAGCCAACACAAAGACATTACCAAAGTGGGCCAGTGGTAGAGGTGACTGCCATTCAGTCCCAAGGACCTTCAGAAGCATTGTGTGCATCACATCTCAAGGGTCTGCCCAAGGTATGGAAGGGGAAAGAAGATGGATCAGCTGTCATTCACCACTGGGCGAGGTGGTCAGTGGCGTCACCTGCCCCCCCCCCCACTTTTCCAGATAATGCTGTGTGAGTACCAAGTGGTTTCTTTGTTCTTCTCAGGCCTTTGCATCAGGGAAGCCTTAGAGTAGGAAGGAAATGGTCACAGCATTGGCGTGAGGCAGTGTACTGACAAACAGGATTGATATGCACCTTTCAGCCTTGCATGGAAAAAAATGGTTACTGCATCAGTGGTTGGAGAAAGCAGTATGGCAGGGAGGACCTGAAGCGGTACACAGAAGCTAACATAGCCTACCTGGATGCCCTGCTCCACATAAGTCCCTCTGTTAAATATAGTCCTTGGAGTGGTTGTCCCTGGAAGGACTCAACACAGCAGGCTATCAGAGCTGTAACAATGGCTCTCAACCTCCAACCACGAGGGTTGTTTTGTTTTACCAGAACTGCAGGTACCATCTCCAGGCCTTTAGATTCAGTGAATCCTGGGGTGGGCAAGGGCCTTAACAATCAGTGACTTGAAAGTTTGGTGTTCTTTCCAACAACCTAGGCTGAAGTAGATGAGCGGTTTGGGTTGCCAAGGGGCAAGGAGGTTGCTTTCACTAGGAACCCCAAGGCTGTCTTTCTCCACTTCGGCTGTGTTGAGGCTTCACTTGGCTCTTGCTTTGGCAAACAATGGAAAATCAGGACAGGATCTGGAAGCCAAGTGTCATTATACAGCCATCTGTCTTGGAAGTCCTGGCAGTGTCTCTGGATAAGGGGCTGTCCTTGTCCACCAGAGGAAACCGGTTCTGCAGCCTTTCCACCCTTACCTACTGTGCTCCCTTCATCTGAAGGTCCGTCCCTGTCTTCCTAACAAACCCTAACTTTCAGAAAGGAGAACGGGGACAACTCAGCATCCTCCAACCCTCAGATGTTGTAGTTCCCTCCTGTAGCAAGAGAAGAGGTTCCCCTTATACGTGCTTTTAAAGACTTCTAACTTTTAGTATGCCTTTAATTAATGGTTGACTGACTTGGGGCTACCATTTTGTTGTTTCCCAGGCTTCCTACGTAGGTAGTAAAAGCTGGCCAGACTCAGTCTTTATCTTGGGCTCCCATCTTGTTCAGGTAACCCCAGGATCCAATGCTTTGTCTTCCCCCTANACCTAAGACGACAAATCTTAGTAGTGATGGTTGATCCTATTTGTCATATGTTTCCATAACCCTGCTTGCCAACACCACATTCATGTTCTCGAGTGTTTCAACAATCCCTTTGCCTGGGAGATTCTAGCCAGCCTTACTTCTTACGGAGAAGTGTGTGGGGACAAGATGCCACAGGAACCCACAAGCCTCAACATTGGTGAAAAGTGCTTGTCCCTGATAAGTGAACTAGTACCCTGCTTAAGGAAAAAGCCTGATGATTTTATTTGTAATCCTCTTCGTCAATTACTGCCTTCACAGAAATAATTTTGCACAAAGAATCTCAGGTCAACTAACTCTTCCTGCAACCAATTAAGGACAAAACAAAACAGAAAAACAAAGAGAAACCTTTAAGTTAAGAGCAGCCCCTTCAAAAGTCTGAAGGAAATTCACTTTGACATTAAGGTCAAATGATTTCTGCTGGCACAGTAGCACGTGCCTGTAACCCCAGCACTTAGGAGGTGGGCCAGGGGAATTAGGAGTTCAAAGCTAGCTTACATGAGACACTGTCTCAAAGAAAACAAAAATAATATACTTTAAAATGAAAGATCCCGTTACAGTCTTTGCTATGCCAATTTCTGTCGCAGTGTTTTCAGTGTCTCCCAAGTAGCAGACAAAAGATGGACTTCTAGTTAGGTCACAGGAAGATCACAAGTAACTTTCCATATCTAGTGTGAAGCCCAAACATGAGTATTNGTAAAATTAAAAACCCAGAAACAAACCCTCCCAAAACAACAAAGCAGATTCCCCATAGCACACAGGGAAGGTATAGTTCTTAGGATCCTAGACTATGGAAGAAAAGTGACCTGAGAACACTGGACTCTAACTAATGCAGAGTGCTAGGACACTGGGCCAGAAAACAAAACAAATTATTAATATGTACTGAATCTAGATCCAAACTGATAACATGAGCTGTTCCATACTAGAAAATAATCTGCTGTGTTTCCTAATTTGGAGACTCCTAGAAGGGGTGACAAGACTACACCTGGGATACATTGTATTTCTGGCATAAGCAGAGTGCATTGCTTATACCAGGTTTGGAAATGTTTGAAGAATAAACAAGTGAGTGACGAACTTATGGCTCACATTTAAAAATAGCTGTTTGCTGACTCCATGCCCAAACTGTTGGTTCAAAGAAGGAAAGAACACACAAATATCTGAAATATTTGTCTAAAACTTTATTTCAAAGTTACTCATCTCACTATTAGTAAGGTGTATGGTTAATGCTCCGTGCCAGTATCGCCAGGCTTGCCCATTGCCGGCAATGGACTCTGAGAAAACCCACTTCTTGGCACCCAAACATTAAATTACTCTTTTCAAAACATACAGAACTCTCAATACTTGCAAAAGAATTACATGCACCATTTCCCCACCATTCTTTAAATCTGAACTTACATTATTCATCTATAGCAGTGGATGTTAAAATGAAATCATTTTAACCAATTAAAACTGTACAAATCAAAATCCTATTGGTTAATATTGACAAGAATATTTTACAAATGCTACATTACATATTACCTTGCAATCTGAAACATTACACATTTGTGTGTTTGTTTTAGATAACTGAAACTTCACAGAATTGAACAGAAAATAAAGTTAAAATTTAGTTCTGTACATTAGTTCCAACTATCTCTATTTTACAGTCTGTGAGGCTCATGTCACTGTTCAGCACCAGAATCACCCAGAGAACTTTCTAGTGAATTTTCTTATTCATCTCTTGTGGGAGCTTTTGTTGTTTTAAAGGTGAAAGTTCAGGGGAAAATGTTCTGAATTCTACTTCTAGATCATGAAGTGGATATTCCTTTTGGCTGGTCAGACTGTGAAATTTTCACTATGTGAAAATGCGAGTTACACTTTCTTATTTTCATTGGACAGATACAAAAACAGACAAAACAGAGAAATACACAAACCACACAGAAAAAAAGGTGTCCGGTGAATTTAAGCTGTCAGTCTAGAAACTGGACTTGTAACACTGTGACCTAGTAATGCCCTGCCCCATCCTTACTTTACTTTCTATCCTTGCCAGGAGGGTGCTCAGGACTGCAGCAAGCTCCCTCACAGCAGCCACCATGAACTGGCTGGAACCAGTTCCCCAGCTGTGTCCACAGCACTGTGGCAGAGGCCTGCTCAGAGCCAGCATCCTTTTGCTCACGTGATCATGCCTAACCTTTCTCAGTGATGGTCCCTCCAGATCCTAGGACCATCCCCTTTCTCTCTTCAGGATTTACAAGTCTTCAAAAAAGATAATATTTGCCTTGCCATTTTCAAGCAGGGTTTGTATGTAACATTTAAATTCCACAATCCCCAACTTAGAAAAGTTTTTTCAAAAGCTACAGGTACTTTTTTATTTGTTAAAGTATAAAATTCTTACACGTTTTAAAAAAAAAAAAACAACCAATTTTTAAAATCAGACACTAGTACCTCCACTCATCGACAGAAGCACTCAGTTCATGCCATGTTTGAAAACTAAACTGCATGCATATAAACGTCCAGAGAGGTATAAAGTTTACAGAGCCCTTTAACATCATCGCAGTACATTCGCCATTGGCCAGACCACAACAGGAAGCGTGTTAGCAAGTTCAGCAAAGACTTTTCCAAGAACACAACAGTTTTCTAGGCTCTGTGTCAGTTACATTCAGTTACATTACATTTTAAGCAACATGTAATCTTTAAAAGTGTCCCCAGACATCCAATCCTCCAACTGTTTCCGTACCCCATCCCAGCCCAAAGCCACTGTGAAGCCTTACACCCCACAAAGCTCTTAGTGTTCCCCGTTACTAATGACGGCTGATTCCGATTCTGCTGCTGTTGCAGGGAGTCTTGGCACTTTCTTAGCAGGGCTTGGAATATGCTAAAACGACAAGAAAANAGTTGTTGGCTTTTACAATTTTCTCACTAAGACTCATAGGACTAATTAAAGTACCTACAGAGACCCTGATAAAGGACAAATTCAGAGAGGCTGACACATTCTATAAAGCTCTCCAAGGAGAACACTAAATACCTGGTCTAGAGCTTACAGTGAGATGACTGTGCAGTTATTCACGTAGTGAGAGAAAAGGACTTCCCAAAACTTCTCAACTCAGGTACTACTAACTTGATGTGCCACCTGCTTGGCTTAACAGCAAGGTTATACATTCACCAGAGTTGTAATGAACAGGAGAAATTAATAATTCCAAAGTTCAAGTTCTTGGTTTGAACTTGGCTTTACCACTTACTTCTATAACCCTGAGTGTTTTGACTTCTTGGGGCCTCACTTTGGAGTTAGTACNACTCGTAAATCTCGAAGAGGTTAGTATAAGGTTTGCGAGGATTATAAAAGGAAGTGTAAGCAAAGTGCCTAGCACATAACAGGAACTCAATCACAGCTACCACTGTCACTTCTGAAAAAGTCTCACAGAAGTCAGGGGCTCAGCATCTCCCTCCGCCATATTGCCTACCAGCCCATACGACACAAATGAGCCTTCTCTCCAAACCAAACTTCCCATCAGTCCTAGTACCTAATAAATCTAGTATCCATCATGTGCCTCCACAGCTGGCAATGGCACAGCTGGCCTCTGAGCCTGGAGCCCTTGCTTGGAATCACTCTGCTTTACTGANATTTCTTTAAGCTGCTGTATCTGTTAGGGCGCCGAAACCCAGACATATGGGAGTGAGAACTTCTCATATCCTGCCAAAGAAGAGGACCAAGCCAGTGAGGTTTACTGACCTCTGTTGCTGTGCTTGAATGCACAAGTCCCACTCCTTCATCCAAACTGTGGCCATTAGTGGAGGGGCGCCGAGCATAAGTCCTTCTGTGCTTTTCATCCACTCTAACTAGGTACCACGTTCCTTCAAAGAGTGAATCTATTGAACACTGGGGAATATAGTTGGCTGAAAGGAAAGCAGGGTACCAAAAATTACTCATGATATGACCCGTCTGGGAACAAACTGAACAGGATTTTCCTATTTCCCTACAATTTTTACTGACAGATATTACATTAGCACTACTCAAAGCCGTATATACTATGTGTTTAATATTTGCAGGTCTCTAACACAGTAGTTTACCTAAGTGATGCGTGTCCTCTCTGAGTTTCATGTTCTCAGCAAAGACATCTGGTGCCACACAAGTTCTTGAGTCAAGCCTTGATTTAAGATCACATAAACTTGCTGTGATTTTGTCAAGAGCAGATCCTAAAAGAGGAAATAAGTTTAACATTAGAAGACAGAGAATAGCATGTCTCAGAGAAACTTAATAAAATGTTGTCAAATGCAAATAACTTCTTGTCTCTCTTAAAAACCACTGGCTATTGTAGCTAAAATAGATAGTATCTTCTCGACATAACTTCTTGCCACCTCCGACTAGACATTATTTAGTACCAGCTAGTCCACAAGTTAAATAACGCGGGATTTGAAACAATAAATAACTTTTCTATAGCCAATCCTCAGTATAATTTTCAATGATNCCAAGTTTCCCCTCAATATTTTTGTTCCTTCTTTCTCAAGGAAAGCACAAATGTTTGCTTCAATACAGTCAAAACCACAGGGAAAACATTTAGTCTAATAGCNATTAAGGCAGACTTGTAGGGTGGAGAGTATAAATCTATGTGGAAAGAAGTTATGAAACTGAGAATGGAATGACTGACCAGAGTGACTAATGTGCTCATGGGAAAAGGCTGCTGAAGGAACCTCACCACAACAGGCTGACAATGTGCTCTTGCTGAAGGACCCCACACTTACCTGGTGTGGCATCTTGTGTGACTTTAAGGGAGTAGAGAGTAGCAGCCAAGCCAGATCCATAAGAGAACACTCCGATCCTCTTCCCTGCCAACTGCTGAGGTGAGTACCTGTGTAAGGAAAAAAGGGCAAACTTAACAGATACAATCTACACCTTGTCAGGAGCCACACAGGCAGTCCACAGCTAAATATGATCTAATTGGAAACTTTCTTGTTTTCTTTGATACTTGGTCAACCCACACAGGCTGGACTTGCACTACCAATCTTCCTGCCTCAGCCTCCTGTGTGTTGGGATTACAGGTGTGTGTCCATTCCCTGCTGAGTTTAATGTTCTTAAAGATCTGAGAGTTTTATGTAATACTGCACTAAGGAATCTGACGAGGTTTTAGTATCAGAGTGCATACTCAGAACAAAAGCTTACATCTTTTAGGAAATGGGGCTTAGTAAAATTACTGCACCACACATAATCCTCATCATTAAGGACTTGTGGTTCAGCTGTAGGTGAAGAACAATAAAACTATGGAAACAAAGCCAGGAAAATACACCATTAATAGACACTCAGGGAAGAACTGCAGCCTTAACCCATACGTCCTTCAAGTCAGTAGATGGCAGCAGAGCAGACCTGAAAATAAAGTATCATCCAGAAGAGGGGAGTCGGGGAGCCGCAATTTATACTTACTGTGCCAGAACAGAAGCAAGGGAGCCATATACAGAAGATGTGTACATATTTCCATTCTGATTCGATACAAGCAAAGATGCCTTTGTTTTCTGGTTAAATAGCTCAGAACTGGCCTTCATAAATGCCTTCTCCACGTCTCTGTCAAAGTAAGTGTCTTCTAATTTAACGTCCCTGAAAGAGTATATTAAAAGAAACAATTATATAGCATTTAAACACCATGCTTTTATTTTATTAGTAGTTGTCCTAATTAATATTCAAATCTGTAAATATACAGGACTTTGTTTTGCCACTAATTAAAACTCAGGGAGCAACATCGTAATTGTATAAATGATGTCAGCCACTTGTACAGTCTTTGCCTAATGTTGATATCATCAAGTCAAGACAACTTGATACCGACAGGCTGATAGACTAACAGACGCACTAAAGCTTTAGAGCCACTAAACACAGAATACAAGTCTTTCAAATCTAGGCATGTCTATCAATGTAGTTTAAAAAGTCNTGNTATTATAGGAATTAAGCCTTGAAAAGTCAAGTAGGAGTTCATCAAATGGAGAAAGGNTGGAGAGAACAAGCATGAACTGACCACGCCCAGCACACCAGGAGTCTAAGATGTGAGAAGAAGATCAACCCTGGTGGACTGCAGGATGACCCAGGGTGTGCGGACTACAGAGGAAGAGTGAATGGGGCTGTGGTAAGCACCGGTGTGTCTGTGAGANTGGCGCTCTGAAGAGACAACTCATCTATTTGTGTAGTAACTAGCTACCCTTTCTCTAGAGCTGTTGTTCACTGATAAGGTGACNATGTTAGCACAGAAAAATGTTTTGTTTTGTTTTGTTAAGACAGGATTTCTCTGTATAGCCCTGGCTATTGTGCTGGCATTAAGGGCATGCCACCACCACCCAGCTAGACTAGAATACTTCTAACATCCTTTTGACTGTATTTTTCAGGTCTATACAAATAAACACTTAAAATAAGCACATAACAGCTTTCTTACCCAAAGGCTTCCAGGCCACTGTAGATACTGTTCTTATCTCTGTTTTGATCATTAAGAAAGTCATTCAGGAACATCCGAGCTAGAGATTTCTGCACCAGTTTACAATACGGTGAGTGAAAGATCATGAAGCCAAAATCATTGAGGGTAAAATCTTTATCGTTTCCCTCTGAAACACAAGACAAGGAAACGATGGAATCCACAGAAGCCAGCTTGACTTTAGAACAGGGTAGGGTGTTTCTATCTTTATTTACGTACTCATTTAAGAACTGAAATAAGTTTATGTTCTACACCACAAAGAAAGAGGAGCNATGGTAAAGAAGAGCTACTTGTCCCCGTCCTTAAATAGCAACCCCAAATCCTGTCTTATGAAATCTCTCAATGGTTTAGAATGTGTATTTAAACAAGCCACTCAGCTACATATGACTACATCACTGACTACATCACTGATTTTCAAATATAAGAGTCATAACCTATTAGCAGATCAGTTGGATCAGCATGTCTTTCTTTTTTTAAAGAATAGAAAAAAATGGCAAACTGCATTAACTTGCAGCACTTCTGTTTCTGTTCAGCATATACACATATACACATATACTGTGGGGTTCTAATCAAAAAGTTGAAATATCACTGGCCTTTAAAAACATACTGATAAGCCTGATGTAGGAGGATCGTGAGTTGAGGCCTGTCCAGGCTAGAAAATCAGACTCTACCTCAAGAAACACTACTGTTGAATAATGACATTTAAAGTATACTCTNAAGTATAGTACAAATAGCATGAACTGTTACATATTTAACTATAAAACAGTGTATTTTATATACCACTACAATGCTTCTTTTTGTGGCTACTATATTCCTCAATATTTGTTTTGAATATTATTTTTAACCCTCTCATCTCAAAAAANTCAAATTGTAATATAAGGAAAAAGTAACTTTTTAAACAGCAAGCCTCTGAAAAGTAGNTGAAAACTAAAACATTTAAATACTTTTCTCAAAAAATTAACAAGGTTCAAATTTCTTTTGTAATATAATTGATAAATCAACTTAAATTTTTGGAATAGCTCAGCAGAAATACTTACGTCTTTACCTAAATTACACATTCCCATATTTAGTACAAGAAGAAGANGTAAAAGATTAGTGAAGGTTGTTCACAAAGAAGTTTCTCACTACAGTCACTCAGCACATTATTGCACTGCCCTGGAGATTCCAGCATCTAGCCTAAGAACATGGGTTGGAGGAAAGCCCACCTTTCTGCCACTGGGCGCGGATCTTTTTGCGGTAGACAGAGTAGCAGCGGTCCAATGCACTGAGGTAGCACTGTATGGAGAGTTTCCCATCCACTACAGGGTATTCAGAGAGCATGTCAGGCTTGTAAAAGTCATAGGCATGCTGCATGTGTGTCCCACGGAGCCCTTTGGAACAAAAACAAAAGATGTTGACACATTCTTGCTTCACGATGTTTGCACTGTAGTAGCATACCGCCTTATTTAAGGGCTCTCTTCAACCAATCAACCCATAGCACTTCAATACAGGAGTGCAAGGTGAAGCCAATAATTAAGTAAAACCTAGAGTACCACAGTCTCAAGACTGCTGCAAGTCTCCTACATGAATCTGACTAGGAAATGATGCTGCTGTGCCGAGGAGAAATGGACTTAGCAATGACTGTGGGCACGTTACTACTCTAAATTATTTCTTCAACTCTACCTTTTGATAAAACTTACAAAGATAAAGTGATACACATAAAGCACTTGGCATCCAATAAACATTCAGCAAGTGGTAGCTTCTTCCACTATATTCAAATTTCTCAGAACATTGTGTNAATAAAACAAGTAAATATAAATAAATAAGCTAGACCTGCTAGCACAGACCTGTGTGTGTAGGTCTATATACCTGTGTAATCCCAGGNATTCAGAAGCCAAAATGAGAGATTAAAGTTGCAGGTCTACTTGGGCTACAGAGAGAGCTCCAGGCCAGCCTGCAGAACGTAGTGATAACCACTGTCTTGAAATTTAAAAACAAAGGGCTTAGGATAAAGCTCAGATGTAGAATGCTTGCCTATCATGCATAATGCNCAAGGTTCAAGCCCAGCACCACAAAAAATAAAATAAATGTCTTCTCAAATACTCACCTCGGTCAAAAATTAAAGGAGCATTTGGCCCAATTAGCAGAGCCACAGCTCCAACTCCACCTGTAGGTCTGGCATTTCCTGTGGCATATATAGCAATATCTCCTGCAACTACCAGAGCATACCGTCCTGAAAAATGTAATGCAAAGTGATCAAAATTACAAAATCATGTATGTGAACTCAAAAGTCTTATATTTTCCTCAGAATATGCTTTCCCCATATTGGTAGAAGGAAAAAAAAAGCATTGTCTAAATTTTGAACAGATCATTTTCCTATTATTGTTTCTAAAATACTTCGCATAAGATGAAAGTCACAGTCATCTTCCTGAATTGTTTGGACTATTACAGCTAGTACTAGTTAACACACAGCACTGACTAAATAGCCACTGGAGGGCTNGGGATACTGTTCACTGCTAGAGATCCTGGTTCCACCCGTAGCACCAGGCAGAAGAGGCAGCAGGTCTATACATCCTCAGGAAGAGCTATTTGTGTGTGTGTGTGTGTGTGTGTGTGTGTGTGTGTTTGTGTGTGTGTGTATGTGCGCGCACTTGCTATTTGTGTTTGCTTTTTTGTTTCAGAATGCAGACATGGAACATACCATCCCAAGAGCTGGATTCAATCCAGTTCACAGCATTGAAGACTGCAGCTGTGCCTCCATAGCACGCATTAGTTGTATCTATTCCTTCTATGTCCGTGTTCCCAGACTCCTCAAACAGCTGCATCAAATTAGACTTCACTGATTTTGACTTGTCGATGATTGTCTCTGTTCCGACTTCTAGCCTCCCAATGCAATCATAGGACAGGCTATTTCTCTCCATCAGATTCTGAACCACAGTCAGGCAAAGAGAGTTGATGTCTTCTCGATCTGTGCAGAAACCCATCCTTGCCTGGCCCAGGCCAATGGTATACTTTCCAGCATCTACACCATCGTATTTTTCCAGCTCAGCTTGATCAACATANTGAGAAGGAAAGTAGATCTCAAGGGCGACAATCCCCACATCTTTTGGCCAGCAAGCTTCTGCATTCAATGGAAGTGACCCAGGCATGGTGAAAGAACTGTACAAAGAAAAAAAGAAACATGGTTTTAGATTTTAGGTTGCTGGCTTTTCAAGTTCAAGGCTGCAAAACAGATGGTGAGAATTCAAAATTCACCTAGATTACTGCAGTTTCTCTAAGTTTAGTATATTGTATTGGAGGCAGTCAGTTATAAATACATAAAGCAGCAACTTCGTGAAAGGAATACTATTAGTTAGCTTGAATTATAACCTTTTAGAGAGGCTTTCACCTTACTCAAAACTGGGTATCTTAAGACTTAAAACATGGTTTAGAGGCTAGGGCATAGCTCGGTGGCAGAGCATTGCCTAACACGTACAAGACTGGGTTCAACCCCTAGCACCATACACATTACACAATTACAGGTGAGCAACCCTTCCATAAGATTTTTCTATTCTAATAAATAACAACAAAATAAAATGATGATTTAAAAGTAGGACTGGTACACTCCTTTAATCCCAGTACTTGGGATGCAAAAGCAGGCAGATCTCTGTGAGTTCTAGACCAGCCTGGTCAAAAAAACAACAACAANAAAAAAACCAAGTAGGACTGATGGGCTGGAGATGGCTTAGCAGTTAAGAGTTTTTACTGCTCTTGCAGAGGCCCTGGGTTTCATTCCTAGCACCCATATCAGGTGTCTCACAACCTCCAGCGGCCCCAGTTCCACTGGACCTCTGCTCTCTGGCCTCCGTTGGGACCTGCACTCCAGTGGTGCACATAAACCCACACACACAACAACAAACAAGCAAATCTTTTTAAAGTATATGCATGACCAATGAAAGAAAATCTTTANCTCTGACCACTCTCATAAAGTATAAACAAATCAGCCATTGTCTAGATTTACTTACCAAAACAACAACAAAAAGCTAGCNTTTCAGACCATTGTTGTCTACTCTGAGACTAGTCATTTAACCTAGGAGCCCCAATGCCTTTGAAAGGTTTATTCATCAAGAAATGAAAAATCAGCTTGGATGTTTCCAACAGGGTGTGTGTGGAGGGCCTTGTTAATAAGGAAGTGGTTACAAATCTACTGGCTGGGCTGTGGGGTCAAAAGGCAGAAGCCATTCATTCTTCAAACTGAATGAGACCACACTCCAACAACCCAGTTCCCATGTTAGGTATGTAATAACTGGGTAATGCTGCTCAAGAGATGGGACTTCAGTTCTCCACCCATCTAAGCATGTAGTTTGCCAGGTAACTATCTTCTACAGAATTTGACAACCTACTGCTAAGCGGACACTAAAAATGAAAAGTCAAATCCACATCACCTGTCCTCTGCCACTCTGAAAACTCTGCTTTAATATTAACACAGAATAAGATTATAGGTCATTGCTGCGATGCGTTAATTATGGAGATCGTGGGGGATGGCTAAGCAGAAAAGCTTGGTCCTTAGAACACAAAACATCTTTGTGGCACAAAAGTCATTAAGCTGTGGATATATTAAAACACAATAGCCAGGCATGGTGGTGCACACCTTTAATTATAGTACTTGCGAGGCAGAGGCAGGTGGATCTCTATGAGTTCAAGGGCAGCCTGGGATACAAAGGACAGCCAGGGCTGCTATACAGAGAAACCCTGTCTCCAAAAGCCAAACCAAACCAAACCAGAACATAATAAATGAGCACCTAACATCTAAGTTAAAATTTTCCTTTTTTGATAGGATCTTACTCTCTGACCCAAACAGGTCTGAAATTCAAGGTGATCCCTTTGTTTCAATCTCTCAAGTGCTGGGATTATAGGCAAGCATAGCAACCTTGCTCCAGACTAAAGATCTTAAGGAACGCTAGTCAAACCTTCTAGACACAAGACTTTCTTTCTCTCTCTGTTCTTTTTTTAGGGGGTTAGGTTGAGACAGGGCTCACTAAGTGTAGCCTTAGCTGGCCTGGAACTCACTATATAGACTAAGCTGGTTTCAAACTCACAGAAAACCATCTGCATCTA
>LZPO01097245.1:0-16063 GCA_001675575.1 Neotoma lepida | reverse complement strand
GTGGAGGAAGCTTAGGGCAACATAGGTACTATTGATCTCTTGAAGGACTAAGGTATACCAAGGCCAGATAGCTGCACTATCACTTCTAGTTCGCTATAATTCTTCTGAAGAGTTTTGATCTAACAAACCCAGGCACCTGCAGTTCCACTCTGTGAAGGTCCATGAGGACACTTTGGCTAATATTTACCTTGTCAGTGGCTAAGGATGGAAAACAAGACCTCTAAGTGTCTACAGTCCACATGGAACAATATATCTAGTATGAAGCATACTTTAGTATGTTTCTGTTCATAAAAATTGTGCAGTTAAATAAGAAACCATCTTCTAGACTATCCACAATTATGTGTGCCCATAAGATTGAGATGTAGTCATGAGATTACAGTGTACACGTTACATGGAAGTGCATGGTAAATGGGGAGAATCATAGCTGTTATGGCACAAGAAGTTTACAACAAGAGACAGCCAATTCATTCAAAAGGCAGTAATTCCACAACACCTTGCGTGATGGTTTCCTCTAACAGAACCCTTAGTTCTGATAGGTTGGCCTTCTGAACTTTAGTTGTCACTGCTGTATACTCTCATGGACTTTTGCTACTAGCGGCTCTCAATAAACAAACACAAAAACAAAGTGGTCATGGTAATTATTACAAAGTTGAGCAATGGGACAACAAAATAGGTTAGTGATTAGGTGGGTAGCATTTTCACTGAATTAAAAAATAACACTCTGAGATTTTATGAAATATCATAGTAGCTTACACTGAACTAAAAAAATATCAACAAGTGGTATCTACAAGTAATGACAAGGTATACATATATTTGTTATGTAAGAGACTTCAAGTTTTCGGAGCCACAATTTTTGACAGAGCACAGTCTGGTCAATATCCTGGTTAAGACTTGTTAAAATGTATGTTCTATTAAAATGTTTTAAAACTCGGTGGTAAACATTGTTGGTCAACCACTTTAGAAGCCATTCATCAAAGGAAGTACAATCTATTGTAATGCCCTACTTTGGAAGGAAAGAGAAGCTTGCTAAGGAGCCAGAAGATATAATGATAGCGTTCAGTATTATAAATTCACCCATTGAGCAAACATTTACTTTTTACTTGTTCTGTGGCAGGAACTGCATGAGACCTATGCTGTTAATAAGGCAAGCATTAACTACATGAGATGTACTGTAAAAGCATTCCAGATGCTAACCAGATCTTGAAAACCTGGTACATCGGGTACACACACACACACACACACACACACACACACACGGGGACGGTGACGGTTTAAATATCTCAATCATTTAAAACTGGTTATATATTGAAATGATAACATTTTGGTCACCTTGGGTTAAAAAAATATATTATTGATTGATTTTATTTCTTTTAAGTTTTCTAACGTGGTTATCAGAAACTGTAACATTATAGCTGCAGCTTCCGTTTGTGGCCCCCATGTGTTCTAAACAACAGGAAAAAAGTACATAGTCTAGGGTGGAAGTTGGGGAAAGAGAGAAAACAGAGCAAGGGACTGGCTTTCATACTACAACATAGAGGCAAAAGGTAAACTCTTTTCTGTAAGAAGTCTGAGCTTTATACTTTCTACCTCCAGTAATGTGTAGGAAAGAATAGAGTGGGAAGAAACTTCAGGTTCACCAATTATTTCTGCCTCCTCTGGTTTGCACAGCCCTATTTAAGAATGTAGTCAGTTCAANGTTTAAGTCCACGTTAGGACTTTTTCTCCCCAAGCCCTCTCCTTGGTCAGGTGGCTTCTAGGTTTTATGGAGCTTTCTGGTTGACGTTTGTTTCATCAGTCTCACTTACGGGTTTGTGTGTTGGCTCTACATCCTAAGGTATGGAGTACTAAGATTCACCACATTCATTGTTTGCTGCCCTACCCAGTAATCCTACTCAGCATCCCCAACACAGTGAGTGATCAGGCACACATCCTCTCAGTCTTTTTTGCATCAAACCCCTTCAATCTCACCAAGTAGAATGTCAGCTTAGTTTCATAANGCGCGCCTGGAGTTAGTCCTTCCATATCACCTAACCCGAGGGCACTCTAGTCCTTTTTAGTGGCCCAATAGTTCTGGCCTCTTGCTAAGCTCCAAAGTAGGCTCAAGGTTCCTAAGGAGATAATCTCTCTTCCCCAGGCCTTTGGAGAAATCTTAATGGGAAGTGACCTGGAAACTCGATGGCCTGACCGTGCCCACCAACAGCTCAGTTTTGTTTCTAACACTACTTCTCTCTAGGGTATTATAATCTGTCCTACCTCTTTCCTTGCATTGCCCTTGAAAGCCTTGCTACCATGGGAGCATGGTATGAAAGGTATTTTTTAAATAGTGCAATTATCAGTGACCATATAGCTCAAATGCTGCACAAAGAAGCATGCCCAGGGGACAGTAGAAGTTCCAAGGAAGAGTATTTAATCCAGCTGGGTAGTTAAGACTTTCCAGAACAGGTGGTACTCATTATCACACTCATAAATCTTTACTGAGAACCGTAGTGTGCCAAGTTGAGTTTTGCATGGTCAACAAGAAAGATGGAGTTTCTGACTTTATCCAGGTTAGTGGATGAAGACAGAACATTATGTAAGAAACAGGAAGTGAGCCGAGTTGTCTTCCAGTGGTACTATGAAGAAAATAATATACAGCAATAAAACAAAAGATGACTGAAAAGTGAGGACACACAGGAGGTGGTTAGGAAGGATTTCTCTGAAACTGTGACACTTAAACTGAGTCTTGAGGGATGAGAAATTGCCAGTGTATAAAGCTCTAGGGATAGAGTGATGGAAGGAGAGGGGCTCAGCATAGGCTGAGGCCCTGGAAAAGGCACCGGCATGGTATGTCTGGAGGACAGCAAAGGCCCAGGTGTAAACTGCATTTTGACAGGCTAACCAGTTTTGCACACAGTTGATAGGGTAGAGGACAGGACAAGGAGGAGGAGACGATGATCATTTCAGAGAAAGGGACTCATAAGCTGCACAGTGTGGGAACTGAGATTAAAACCAAGGCAATAAAGCAAATCAAAGTTGCAGCAGATAATGAGTGCTCTGTTGTATTGGATCTGTTGTGCAAAAGCAGTGTCGATAGGACAGGATGCAATTTTTCTTTATATCCTTGAGAAGAGGAGGAGTGAGTTCAGTATTGTGTTCTCCCCATACTGTAGTCCTGACAGCAATCTACTTTGTCAGCATTAATAAGTGTTTGCTGAGTGCCTACTATTTCCCAGAGATTGTAACAAGTGCCTTACATAAATTGGTTTTCCCTTTAACCCCAATTATCATTAACCCAAACCCAAGTCCCTTCCACCATTTTTTTTAACAAAAAAAATCACAATTGTTCTCAAAGATAGGGGAGTCTAGGTGGGAATAGTAGCCGTCGAACAAGGGACAGTGGGTAATTTCTAGTGAGAGGCCTCAGAGGAGCATTTCTTATCCTGGTGAATTTTATCACCGAGAAAGATAGGTTGGGCTTGGAAGACTTCNTATACAACCATTCAAAGACATGTCTGTCTTTGAGGGATATACTATATTAACCAAAATAATGATTTATGAAATCAGAATGCCAGCTCACTAGAGTACAAAAAGAGACAACCAGCAAAATGTACATGACTCACTTTCTAGGTTCACCTACAAAGCCAAGTAATTATCAAAATAGTGATTGGACATCCAATTGAAAAGGGAGGTAAATCTCATTTAAGCTGCTGGGCTGAGACAACAAAATACATTCATTTTTCAATACAATCATCTTCCCAGTGAAGTAGAACTGTATCAGGGCCATAAAGCTACCAACTTTACCAATGCCACCTTACGGCTAGCTTTACAGTGAATTCAGAACACTTGAAGTTCACTGCTAATTTTCTTCTGTGGACCATATTTAACTCAACATGATCAGCATTTATAGCTATGACTTCCTTTAAAATAAAAAACTAGTTTGTGACCAGCCATCTGTATAGCTAACCTGATTCTCTAAATCTTTTAGCATCATCAGTCATGCCAAAGCCTAATCTTACTGCCTGGGAAACTTTTGACTTCTTCAAAGTGACTCCTCCTGGCTCTGCTCTATTGTGTATCAACTCAGTCTTTACAATGATCAGGTTGTCAAGTCCTACAGAGGCACCTCACTGTGGGTTTTATGTTCTACAAACATTTGCTGCTCTTACTTCCTGTATCCGTCATTTTTTTCTCATGGCCGTGACAAAATACCTCACAAAGCAACTTAAAGAAGGAAGGGTTTGTTTGTGGTGACATCTAAATAAGTGACAAGTCCATGATGGTGGGGAGGGTGAGGTGGTTCGTCACACTGTTATCTGCAGTCAGGAAGCAGAGAATGGACAGACCATGACATGAGGCCAGCCTATCAAAGCTCAAAGCCCATTCACATGACCCATTTCCTCCAGTGAGACTCTACCTACTAAAGTCACCACACCATCCAAAACAGCACTCAGCCTGGGACTAAGCAAGCGTTCAAACCACAATGTTATCCCTCACTTGTGATCTGTGGAAAGAGTCTGCTAGGACAGTAACAGCTTTACTCATGCAGTGTGGTTTCAAGTGAGTTCATCCTACATTAGTCACAGAACACAAACAACCATGAATTTCAATACTAAAGGCTGAGAAAAAAGACATTAAATACCTTAAAAGAACAAATGGGGAGCAAGATATTTTCTGTAGAGGTCCAGCTGACATGACTATAGCCACCTTGTTCATAAAAGCCATTTTACCCACCAGGTGACCTTTGACATTCACTCCAAATCCTGTAGGATAAACAAAGCCATTCATATACTCAAGCAGCTTTAATGCTGACTGGCCACTATCCCCCAGACTATTTCTTAATTGAGATTTGATATTTTAACTGTTTTTGAGAAATCCCAAGGTACATTACAGGTAGCTATGACCCACCTTGGTCTATCTTAGCATATAAACTGTGGTAATTTGAATGAGAATGGCTCCTACAGGCTCTGTTTTTTAATGCTTGGTCCCCAATTGGTAGATTGTTTAGGAAGGAGGTGTGGCCTTGTTGGAGATTTACAAATGAGAGTTGGCTTTGAGGTTTCAAAAGGCCATTGCAGGCCAAATCTCTCCTCTTTCCCTATCCCTCTCCTTTCTGTTCCTTTCCCCTGCTCTCCCTCCGTCCCTCCCCTCTCTCTGCCTTCTGCCTGTGGACCAGATATAAGCTCTCAGCTATGTCTCCAGCCCCATGCCAACTGCCTGCTGCCTTGCTCCCGGCCATGATGGGTGTGAACTCACCCTCTGAAACTGTAAACAAGCCTCCAATAAAGTGCTTTAAAAAAAAAAAAAAAAGTTGCCTGGATTATAGTGTCTGTTCCCAGAAATCTGAAAGTAACTAAGATATAAACCTTCCTCCTGCCTGGAGACATCGGTGTCGTCCGTCCTGTCACACTGCTGTCCTTGAAGCACAAATAATTGGCCTTGTCTGCCTCTTCTTACAGTCTCTCTACACTTTCCCCTTTTGGCAGCCAGTTCTGGTACACTGTGTTCTCCCAAAACACCTTCAGAAGACTTTTGAACTAGTAAAGGAATCCTTTTCAGAATCAAACAACCAATTAGCTACACTAGAAGGGATGAAGGGCAAGCGTCCCTGGCCCTGGGGGAAGTGCTGTATGCCCAGAAAAGGGTAATTTCCTCCTGTTCTCTGGAAGGAGGTAGTGATATTTCCCCCTATATTCACGAGATCAAATCAAAGTTTAAGGTGTTAAAATAAGGGGAAGTTGCCATTTCTCTCCCCCACTGACTAACTACTGAGCTGCAGGGTCTATAGGACAGCCCCACTATTGCCTCTGGAGCAGCATGGCATTGAAAGCCATCTGTTTGCACACATGAACTCACAGCAGCTGTGACAGCATGAACAAGATCTGCACAAGCCCAAGCCAGACCAAATCCCAGCATGGAGAGGGAAGTTGGACACACAATCTCACTCCTGGCTGAGGAGCTATTGGCAATTGTTAGCTGCTGAGAAGCAAGGGTTTTCTCTAAGCGTGTAGCCCCTGATAAATTAACTACAATCCAGTGGAAGATCATACATCCAAGAATATTTGTACAATACAAATTGGCCTACATAGGAGGCGAGGGGGAGGACACAAAGTTGGGTGAGAAAGGAAGTGGGTAGATCTGGGAAGAGTTAGGGGACAGATTGTGAATATGATCAAAACTCACTGTATACATTCTCAAAGAACTAATAAAAAAATTACGTTTTTTTAAAACAATTTTAGGAAGGTATTGTTGACATATCCATTAAGACAGCAGAAAGCACATATAAACAGAAATTTGTTCCTACTGTGGGTTTACAGTTTTCTGAGAGATAAACTTGCTAGAAAAGAAAAGAGAAGTATCCTGTGATACATTCTTTCAAAGAAGACCCGAGATCTCTGTAGTAGAACACTACAACATTGANCAAGGATGCATGAGAATCCTAGTGGTTGCCATGGGTACCACATAGAGGTAGAGGAGTGGGTGCTATGGTTTGGCTTCACCATCTGTGGCATTTGTAGCTGTGTTTCCACATTACTCTTGATTTCGATGTATCTAAGAGCCATTTCCTCAACAGTTGTACCCAAAGCCCAGAAGAAGGGTCAAATATCCTTTTTAAGTCTCTTTGGGAGAACAAAGGAACTCCTCATTAACTTTTGCAGACATGACATTGGGCAAGAGGACATCATGTGCCCTTTCCTGAATGTACCACAAGGGTCATGATTTATTTCAGCTCTTCTTAAAAACATGATTTTGGTCACAAAGAAGAGGGTATAAATGGCTGAGGGGGTGATGTGTAATGTGGAGGATTCCCCAGTAATGAAACCCCTCTCTCCAGTTCACTCTAACAGCCTGCTTCCTGTGTGTAGAAGTCTATGCTTAGAGACTCCATGGAGGTTGAGCAATCAAAGGAGTCTATGCTAGAAACAGGGTTTTATTTTAGCCCCTCTGGAAGCCCAATTGGCTGCTGTTTAACTTGATTTGGAGAGCCTATTTACTGGCACATTGGTCAGTACCCTTTTGGCTGGAAACTAGTTTAATTTCTTTAACATTCATTTACTTGTGTGTAGGTGCATGGGGACGTGAGAGGACAACCTCCGGGAATCAGCTCTCTCCTTGCACTACGTGTATTCCAGGGAATGAACTCAGGTTGTTAGGCTTGGTAGCAGTCGTGAGGTTCCCATCCATGATAGGTGGACCCTGGTGTTTATAGGCCTGTGGTGATGCAACACACCATGGCAGGAGAGTGTGCTGGAGCAAAACTGACTGTCTTTTGGCTAGGAAAAGGAAGGAGAGAAAGAAGAAAGGTCTTGAGTACCACTATGCCCTTCAAGGATATTTCCCTATTGACCTGAATGCTTCCCACTGGCACTCAACTCCCAAAAGTCACACCACCTCACTGGGAACCAAACCTTTAACTCAAGGTCCTTGGGGGGACACTTAAGATGTAACCACACTAGTCTATCTTCCATTTCCAGAATGTGTCCTTCAGTGGTGACATTTTTCTATTAAGGAGGGTCCATCCTTGCTCAAAACCACCATCCATACACACTCAGCACTTAAAAATAAGACAAAATCCCTGTTCCCACAGGAGTTAGTTTCTAGTAGGGTGGGAAGGAATCAGAAAAGGAAATATAACAAAACATATGAATAATTTCATTCACAATTTGTAATATTTCCAGGTAGCAACAGTACCTATCAAGAGAAAATTAGCAGTATGGATTTGTTGCGTCGTGACTCCAAATTTACTCTGTGACATTGTTAGCTCTCAGAGAAGAATTCTGGAACCTTAACAAGCATTTTTCTTTCGGTGGTATCACAGTTTTAAATTTAAGGTCAGTAGTGGTGGGTTAGAAAGACATTGCAAGAGAAAAAGGCTTCTACAAGAGCTTGGTACTTGAGAGGGATAGGAGGCGAGTGGATGGTGGCACCTGAGGCCAGTAGCTGCCTTCCCTAACACTGGCTCCCAACCTCCAGCAGCTGCATATCCTTGTGCAACNAGTGAGCCCCAACTACTTTCCCTGGCAACCTAGCCAATGTGTTTTCAGAAAATTCCAGAGAACAGGACACCACAGTGACTTCTGTGTCTTTCAGTGGGTCCCAGCTGAGTGCACACTTGCAGTCTGAGCCTGCAGTAGGCTGTGGTAGAGGACTCTTCTTCTGTTGCCTGCCTCACTCGGGGCTAGCGGCTTCTCCTTATATTTGGTATTCCCATATCCTTTAAAGTTCTCTCTACTTCTTAACCTGGCCCCTCAATTAGTTAATCTTCTATTTAGTTCATTCTTTATACTGAATTTTTCTGTTTAAATTACTATGGATTTTTCTCTTTTGATTGGACCTAGACAGAGAGAAGAAAATAATGCTAAATAAACAAAATATTAAACTTGTAGAATATTTCTCTGAAAACATATATGGGACAATTTTCATTAATCTATTAGAATCTAAGGCTTAAAGGGACCATCTTGTCAAGTTCTGAAACAACTTGTAGTGGAATGAAATTATTACCTCTATTGCTGCTAAGAGTCAAGATAGAAACTACAGTCTAAGGGGACAGTAACAGTGCCCTTCCTGATGCCAAGCATCAGAATGACAGACTCATCCCTTAGCTGCAGGTAGACCAGGTCAGGCCTCTTTCAGAAGGGCCAGTGGGGGAGGGGGGCAGTGATGCTGGCAGCTTGCTAAGTGTCAGGAAGCTTGCAGGAAAGAGGATGGGCTGGGCCACACCTACCTACCTGAGTTCTTCTTCCATCTCTTGAATTAGATGAGTCAATCCTTCCCAGGGAGAGAAGCCTCTGGGTATTTAACAGAGGTGGAGTAGGATGGCCAGGTATCACACGACGCCTTCTATATGGCTCCCCTTCGACAAAGTTCATGTCATTTTCATGTTACCTCTGTGGATTTCACAAGGACCAAATAAAACAAAACATAGGCATAATTGTTTTGGTTTTAATATTTAAAATTACATTTATGTATTTATTTATTTACTTAGTGTGGGCACGTGTCTATGTGTGTGTGAATGTGTACATGTGTGGAGGTCAGAAGACAGCTTCTACCATGTGGAAACTGGGGACCAAGCTTAGGTTGTCGGGCTTGTTAGCAAATACTTTTACCCTCTGAGCCTGTTTTGTTTTAAAGAAAGGCTAACCTTTTAAAGTTTGTGTTTTATTTATTTGTATATGTATGTGGTATATGAGCAGATGAACATGCTATTACTCTCTGCCTTATTCTCTTCAGACAGGGTCTCTCAGTGATCCTACTGTCTCCCTCTCGCTCCCTCAGTGCTAGGGACACAGGAGAAAGTCGCCATGATGCCTGGCTTTTTACACAGGTGATGGGAATGTGAACTAAGGTCCCCATGCTTGTGTAGCAAGCATTCTTACCAGCTGAGTTATCTCCCCATCCCTAAGACAGAATATCCTATGTATTCTCTATGCATACATAGGATCCATAGGATAATATCCTATGATTTCTCTATGTATGTGTGTATGCATACATAGGATTCATAGGATAATATCCTATGTATAATTGGCCTCAGACTCAGTTCTCCTGCCACAGCCTCCCACGTGCTGAGATTACAAACATTGTGTCACCATGCATGGCTCACAGTGGGATTCTAACACATCATTTAAAAGCCCATGTTCATAACCTCCCAGTGTCAATGTGTGTAATGAAATCATGTTGTTTCTGTTTTAANATGGAACTAAATACAGAACCACACTTCNTGTAACCATAGAGAGTTGCCACTGTAGCCAACGCTAACTCTGGCTGGTTTAAACAGAAAGGGAATTTATTGAAATAATGCTGAGTGTCACAGACATTTGGAAACAGCCAGAGAGAATGGGAGAGTGGTAGAAAGGAAGCATGTCTGTAACCCTAACCCTAACCCTAACCCTAACCCTAACCCTAACCCTAACCCTAACTCTAACTAACCCTAACCCTAACCCAACACTAACCCTCAGCCAGCAGCAGGACACTGGGAGTGTGGTTTGCATCACCAGTTCTGAATACAATATAGATCTTTCAGTCACTTCGAGAAGATGCTCCGAGCCTGCCTTGCTTCATTACAACGGAAGCTCAGGTGGGTTCATCTGACCCACTGAAGCCACATCACATGTCACATACTTTTGCTCAGCCTATGGAGTGATCTGAGAGAGAGATTCTTTGCTGTTCTGATCTTCTGCTTGTGGGAAGAAAACATCAAAAGCCACTGTGGACTGCGGAGAAGACTTAGAAGGTAAAAATGAGTGGGAGGACCCGAGTTCAGATCCTTGGAATCCACAAGAGCAGGAAGCAGGACCTGGTGCTGTAATCTCAGCCCTGTCTACTGTGAGGTGGGAGGCAAAAGAGGAGACTCCTCAGAAGCTGCGGGCCTGATAGCCTGGCATATGTAGTGGTAAATGAGTAACAAGAGACCCTGCCTCAAACAAGGTGGGAGGTATAGGCATGAGGTTGTCCTGTGACTTCCACATGCATGCCATGTGCCTGGATTCTCACACACAGACAGGCACACACACACACACACACAGAGAGAGAGAGAGAGAGAGAGACAGAGACAGAGACAGAGACAGAGAGACAGACAGAGACAGACAGAGACAGACAGAGAGAGAGATTTAAAAAATGCTAACAGACTCAGGAAATTCTCTAAATGTAGGAAATAGGGACAATTATGAACTGGCTTTTCTGAGAATAACCCAGTGTTTTATGAATCTAATAAGTCATGCCGAAGCCCACAAAACTCTATGCAGTAGGACCTTTAAGATCATCAGGAAGATGGTGCCAAGTTCTGTATTGAAATAATTGTTAAGAAGTTAATAAAGTGATTTTTTTCATTTCATTTCAACTATATGAACCAAGCAAAAAAAATCTTAAACCAAAATATATTAAGGTCTTCACACTTACTNTATCATACATTTTACTACTTTCTAAAGCTAGAACCATTTAGCATATAGATGCAGTGATTTGGTATATTTTCTCAGTTCAGATGCTGAGCCTCAGGCCAGTATTGAAAAATTCCAACCAAACTTCCATTTTTTTCTTTCCCTTTTTATTAAGTCTTCCACTTTATGAACTAAATATTGGTAACCAATTGAGCATATTAACCCATAACTATTCTTTATCTTGACATTTGCTATGATTTGGTACTGTCATTTTGAGATTGGAGTTATGCTGGAGTATAAAAATAGTTACTATTTAAAGTGGCATTCGGTTTGTTGAGCTCGAGCATGATAGCCATCTTTTTTCCCCCATAAAGCTAGCACAATCTAAATCCTGACAAAACATACTTGCGTGTATCACAGGTATCTTCAATAAGCACTTGTTGGTGTTTCTTTTGTTCATTAATATTCTGTATGATAACCATCATTTCATCATCATGCATAAAATGCAAATTCAGAAAATATTAAGAAGGAAAATTTGAAAGATGCTTGTGACGATCCATTTTCTTAGTCCCTTATGTTGTTAGTCTGTGCTTTCCTAGGCAAGCATATTTGAAACCAACATTCTGATTGCATCATAATGAGGATTATAGACTTGACTGATGAGCACTTACTTCTGAGCTTATTTAGTAAAAGCTGGCTACTAAGCCCACAGGCAGAGTACAAATCCTCACCCGTGGTCACTTCCTCAGAAAGATGAGGTCTATGAGCAAGGCTTCAAGGTACCAGGNACTCATCCATCCCTTTCAGAGTCTACCACCACACCCCTTCGCTGAACCCAACTTTGTTCTTTACAGGGTGTAACAGAATAGTGGAAAAAGAACAGAAGATCTGTGTTTAAATCTCAGCTCTGTCACTCATATGGGAAAATGACATGAATTTTTCCAGTTCAGTTCTTTGGTGGTAAATAGAGAATGATATCTCTTTGGGGGATGATGAGTACTATCATGCACCTAAGATGCCTATTGCAATGCCTAGAAATTAGTGGCTGTTCAATAGATGGTAGCTGTTACTGAAATGGTGATAAGTGATTGGCTGAGTTAGTCCTCGAGAAGGACAGGCATTCCACTGAACTCACTTCCACTGCCAGACTGCAACAGAGGAAACACCTAGCATGAGTCAGGTTCTGTGTATCAGCTTTCCGTTTTCCCCATTCTCATGACTCACTGTTGCTTTTTGGTATCAGAGATCAAATGTAGAGCCTGTTATTTTTAAGTTTATCTTAGCCTCCTTGCAGTCTGGTTAACTCCAGAGTTTAACCCAGTGCCTGGCTAACTCTAGCTCTTTAGGCTCAGTCACTTTCCCTCGTGTGTGTTTTGGTTTACATCTGTCTCATGGTTTTGCACTTGCTGTTCATCTACAGCTCCCAGGGCTTCAGATGACTGATACATTCAGAACTCAGCTCAACTACCACAAGAAACAGATGTTTTCTTTACCACTGGCTCACTTTTCTTGTCGCCATGAGCAAACTACCTAACAAGAATCAGCTTTGGGTAGGAAAACATTAATCCAGTTTCAGTTCAAGAAGCTGCGTCCCATCATGACAGGGAAAGCCTGGCAACAGGTACGTGAGGTGGCTTGTCACATTGCAGCTGTAGTCAGGAAGCAGACAGCAGACAGGAAGTGGGTTCAAGCTATGAAATCTCAAACGTCTCTTAGTGACCCACTTCTTCCCACAGGCTCCACATCCTAAAGCTTCCACGGTCTTTTAAAACAGCACCCCAGTTAGGAACCAGTTGTTCAAACACATGAGCCCATGGGGGATATATTACATTCAAAGCATGCAATCATCTTTATGTAGCATTATCCTCTTCCTTAGCCGAACTATGCTATCTTATTCTGAGTTTTGAGTATATTTTTCACATTCAGATCACAAAAGAGGGGGGAGGGGCTTTAAAAGGTTTCCAAACTGTAGGCAACAAATCCATAAGCAGCACATCTAGATGTTGCTTTGAATGTATTAGATGATGATTTCAGCTTAATGTTTTTTCTGGCCCTGCCAACTGCTTTTGAAAATTCTAAATCTGGTAGTAGTGGATGTCTGTTTTTATCCAAAGGTTCCTGAAGATCTGGAGGTAAATTTTTACATTCTCTGATGTTTCTCATAGGAACACTGAGAAGTTTTCAGTTAGCTTGTCATGCATCAAATGATGCTGGTATGATCTGTTGGGTTTTTACCATTTTAAAATTTTCATTCTTGCTTTACTGTTTTAGGCTTTCTATCCTTACAGACTTGTGCATTTTTAGAAAATACATGTAGTAGCATTATAGTTGCTTTTCACAAAGGAACAGATGCCATTATGTTACTGGGACCAGGTCCCCAGGTCCAAAGATAGTAGAAATGAGACTGGTCAGGCAAAGCTTTTATTGGAACTTAATCCAGATGGGAGATGAAGCTTGGATCAGGTGGTGGCTCCCTGAGAGAGAGGAACAAGGAGATAGATGTAAGAGCAGTTGCTACCCAAAGTTCCCAGCGAGGTCTTCATAAAAACGAAGGTTTGAGACATAAAGAGGCCCTGTCCTAGCTGGTCAGCATCTACCCTCACTGGCCAGCTTTGACTCCAGAACTCTGTCTTCATGGAATGCATGTCACCCATCACTGGACCTATTGAAGCCCTGCCTTGTCTGAGGGGAGGAAATCAGTGAGCCTCTTACTAAAGAAATCCCCCTCACCCAATTATCTCTGAAGCACTCTTGTCTCAAGTAGTTCAGGGTTCAGCCAGAAGAACAGAACCAACAAGAGGTACGGATTAAGAGATTTACTTCAAGGAGTTGGAATTGGCTTATGTGTTACCTTACCTAATAATCTTCTTTAATGTTGCCCAACTGTACTCCTTAGTTATATCTGAAAAAAAAAAACCCTCAGCAACACCTACATTAGTGTTTGACTGAATAACCAGGGTAACCAGGGGCTGTAATGTAGTCTAGGTGACACATAAAATTGACCATTACACTCTTCTTAGGGTTTGGGTGTTGTTAGAATTTCTGAAACCAGTCCTTCCCTTTAAAAGTGGGAAGCATCTTAACTCTAGGGTTCAACTTATATTTACCTCACTAATTTGATTTCCATATATACTACCTTGATTCTTAGTATGAGAAACCAGTGAGCCTCTTGTAGAGTCTCCAGAAGCTCTTAACTCACCCTCTACTTGCTCTATAATTGAGTATTCAGGACGTCTTTTGGCCTCTCTGGTTCTTGAACTGGCTGCAGGTTCTATGATATAGCCTCACCTGAGGAACATCCCCATTCTTCTCACCCCACATATTTCATGATTCTCTTGGCTATGCTTGCATTGCTGCACTTTACCCCCACAATTCCTATAGACAATTCTGAATTTTCCAGTCTGTTCTCACCTCTTTCAATGTCTTCCTCCAACCCATCTTATTCTCTGCTTCCATGTCTGGGGTAGGGGAAGGCTCTGCCCTTCTTATTTTTCTGCATTGGAAACAAGCAAGCTAGGCAAAGTCTTACACTTCACTGCCAGTGAGTAACACGAAGCAGGAATTCTTCAGGATGTACAGAACTAAATGCCAAAGCCACAATCATAAAATCCACCGTATTATTATGATAGCCTATTTTTTGTAGAAATTTCTTGTCAAAACCAATGATNCTTTCTTCTTCAAATGCAATCTACAATCCTACATTTCTATTTGTCTTGTGTTCTTTTGTCAAAAATGCCCTGCCCATACTCCGTTTCTACCTGCCCAAACCACACCCTTTCTTTAAAAATGTTTTAAAGCTTTTATTATTTACTTATTTTATGTATAGGAATTTTCTGCCCATGTGTATGTCTGTGTACCACTGGCATGCCTAGTGACCACAGAGTTCATAAGAGGACATCAGATTCCCTGGAACTGGAGTTCCAGGTTGTTGTGAGCCACCATGTGAGTGTTGAGAACTGAACTTTGGTGTTGAGAACTGAACTTTGGTCCTCTACTAGAACAGCCTGTATTCATGTCTACAGAGCCAGCTCTCCAGCCCCAGCTTTAAAGCCAACTGCAAATGATAACCTGTCCAGGAATTCCCTCTTCATATCCTTGAGTGGGTGTCTCACCTCTCGCCTCACTGGGGCAAATATCACTCTTGCACATATTATAGTTATTCCTCCTTGGTGCTGTCTTCCACACATCCCGGAGTAGAAGCTGTTTTCCCTCATGCCTCCGTTGCTTTTAGCAATCAGCACAGTGCCTTTCCCCAGACAGTAATGGTTTTCCTCTGAAATGAATGTAGTAGTGTGTTTGGGGCGGAGCGGCACTGTTGAAGTTGTGGTCTGGTCTGTTGAGCTCCTGTTTCCAGAATGAAAGCCTCAGTTCCTCTGGGGCAGAGCATTCTTTCAGCAATGACAGACTGCAAGCCACACTGAACATGCTCTTTAGCTCCTGTTTACAGTCCATCTGTAAACACAGCAAGTAAGTCATGTGCTCAAGTCTAAAAGTCAAGGGGACAGGGAGATGCACACTGTTTTTATGGGAGGAACTGAAAGTCACATGATACAGAAAGCACAAAGAATTACTGTTAATAATTCTGAGAACTACAGATAATCAGAATGATCTCTAGTGTCAGCGCAGAGGACACTTCTCTGACATCCCTTTGGATGTGGATACTAGCAGTGTCACTCTCATTCATCTTTGGTCCCAGAATTCAGGAGGTAACTTGGTGGCATTTGGACAGAGGGGAGAAAAACAAAGCAATGACATTATTCAGTTCTCAAATTCTTCCTGGCTCAAAGAGCTGTGATTGTACTTTCTCTTTTATTCTCATAAACTCCTCCTTGCTCACTCCCGTCTAAAGCTCAACTGTTTTGGGGGATGGAGAGGACAGACAAGAAGGGAAGTTTTTAACATTTCCTCAAACTTCATCACAGTTGACTCCAACTCAATGAAACAAGGTTAATGTCACGCTGTAAAACGGAATATATGTACCTGCAAGAAGAATGAGTTATCCTGACACACGATTGAGGTATTTCTTAACCTCACCAACCTAGTGGTCAGAAGTTGTCTTTATTCAATGTGACCTCTAGGGCCTTAAGGTGCTATCTCAATTGTGCTCAGGGACAAAGCCTGTTTCTGGCGTCTTGCTATCTATCTCAGCTACCCAAGGCCTACAAGAAATCGTTGATCTTAGGGGCACAGGCATCCTCAGGACTCTTGTCATA
>LZPO01097244.1:173858-192460 GCA_001675575.1 Neotoma lepida | reverse complement strand
TTCAATCCAAGCTGGCTGGTTCTGTGACTCAGGGAGCCACTCTTGGTCTTATCAGGGCTCTTGGTCCATTGAGAGCTGGCAGATTCTGTGTTTCAGGAAGCCACTCTTGACCAATGGGAGTCAGCAGATTTCAGGTCTCAGGAAACCACTGTTGATTCAATGCAAGCTGGTAGATTTCTAGTCTCAGGAAGCCACTCTTGGTCCAATGAGAGCTGATGGATTTCAAGTCTCAAGATGTCACACTCTTGGTCCAATGAGAGCTGATTTNGAGTCTCTTCTCAGGAAGCCTCTGGGGTCGAGCAGGGGGATGGGTAGGGGATGGTGCATAGATTTTGTAGATTGCAGGGTCCAATGGAGTCCTTTGGTGGGTGATCCTGCCCGCAGGAATTTTTCCTGCTGGCCAGCAACTCTATTTTTGTCTTTCTTACTGATTGACTATTCTGATGATCAGTCTTGATTGCCAGTTTGATAAGATTTAAAGTAGCCACAGAAGCAAATCTATTTGAGGTCTTTGAGGGATTGTATGGATTAGGTAAACTGAGGTGGGAAGATCTACCCTAAATATAAGTGGTACCATTCCTTGGACTGAACCGTAGACTGAATAAGCAGGAAGAAGTAAGAGGAGCACCAGCACCCATCTCTGTCTGCTTCCTGACTGTGGATGCCATGTAAAGAGCCAGGTCCTTTTCCTGTGGCCATGCCTCCTTTGNAACAGTGGAGTTTTATCATCTGGAACCACAAGCCAAATTTACCCTTCTCGCCTTAAGGTTGCTTTTGTCACACCAAAGACATAAGTAGCTAATATAATCAAATATTGAGAGTGAATATCCCAGAAAGGCCAGTTATATTTACCACACAGAAAAGCTCTTAAGAGAATTGTTTTTGCTGAAGTTTAGAGGTTGTTATTTGGGGGCTTTAAACACTGATGTAAAAACTGTCATGTTTGATTTGCTTTACGTTAACATCCTTGGGTGTCTGTGGCCCACTTAAAGTTACTACAGCAGCAGATCAGAGCATTCAAGATGCTNCTAAAAGCCAAATTTCATTAAAACTAAATGAGACCACACTCGATAGAATTTCACATTTGCTTACCATTTTAAATGGGGGTTTTTAGCTGCAACAGATAGAAGAACACACAAGGCATCAAACTGGGTGATTATTTGTAATAAAATCATATTCAAATACTGCAATGTTAACTAACTTTAAACAAAAAAGAGAAGATATTACCAAATTTGAGGTACCAATGTGATTTTTGTTGTTGTTTGTTTGTTTTTCAAGGCTTATATTCTTTTCCATTTTAGTTTCTATTTCCTGGAATTTCTTCATTTTGTTATAATATTCCTATGCCATAAGTGAGGGTCAAGGTGAAGAAAGGAAATGAGCCAAAATAATTAAACATTCTATTTAAAATCTTGCAAATACAAGCATCTCACTGTAATGGTTCTTGCTAGAAAGACCCGATTCCCACTCTGGGTCATTTCTACTCCCAGTGAGCTCATATCATTCACAAGAAGCTACAAAAGACAGCTTGCTAGAATCAAGGGCAGTTTCCACCTCAAGGGATTCCTTCGCTGGCACAAATCTTTTTGATTAAACAGATAAACACATGCAGTTCTTAAAAGTTTTCAAAATCAATCAAGAGACACTCAATTGTGAAAATTCTCTTTTAGATTAATTACACTTTTCATTAGGCCAGGGACTACCAANGCACAGACATGTCACGGTTTTGGTACATCAAATGACAGAATGATCAATCATCTCCATTCTTGGAGAATGGCATAATCAAAGGTATTATGGAGGNGACTAGATTCATTCTCTCAAAGTAGCTGAACAATTACAGCGATTGTTGATTGTTAACTCTGGCTAAGTATCTAATGACCCCAAGTGTTTTCCTAACAACCTGCAAATTAAAATTGTTGCTTTCTCTCTCTCAGAAACAGAGCAGGGTCACAGAAGACTAGCTTNGCTTTCCAATTGTTTTAAGATAATTCTGAAATGTCCAAATCTATTAAAAAACAAAACAACAAAGCTAGTTTACTTCAAGAAGACCACTAGCTCACAGCTATATATCATCCAGCCCTTATATGCTGGATGCACGTGATTGAATTACACTTGATTCAAAAGTAGACTGTTTTTGTTCAGCTTCAAAGCAAAGGAAATGGACAATTCATTATTTAAATGTTTATTTTGCTCTTACTTTTGGGACAAATTTGCCCTGACTTTATGGGAACTTGGTAATTCTTAGNGCAGTCCATTTCCTCTAGGATCCCTCTAGGGAGGGAGTACAGGTCCTTCTCCTGCAGTTCCCAGATAGGGAAACAGGAGTGCCAAGCTACTAGTTAGCTCAGTACTACACTTGCCAATCCTTCAAGCCCAGCTTCTTAACTACAGCATCAANATGACTACTGAGNTTTAGCATCAGTTAAAGATTAAACCCCAGTTTTTTGTCCTGTATTGTTAGGACTTCCAGCAAAGGTCAGGATTATGTTTTATTCATCCTATGTAACCGAAGTTGATATCCATACATCCTATGTATCTTAAGGCCTGAAAACAGTGTCTATAATAAATTTGATATCTATACAACCTATATATCCTAAGGTCTCAGAACAGTGTCGACAGTACAGGTGATATCCATAACTTTTGTTTTCAGATTGATTTCTTTGGTTCCTTTGATGCCTGTTTTCTAGGACTTGCTTGAGTCTCTCAAGATTTTCGAAATCTGAGTTTTACCCCAAACGTTCCTCTCTAGTTTTCCAGATGGCCTGCCACTTGATCAGACACATGTAATTTCACTCTCTTCTTGGATACTGAGGCTGTCTTTTTCCAGACACACATGACTAACTGTAAAGAACTTTCAAAGGCACTCATTATCCTCTCCTCTCTGTGAAGCATTAGGTATGACTCCAAATGCACAGACCCCCAAGCAGAGGCCCATGAGAAAAAGGCAGGGATTTCCTGAACTCATCCTATCCCTTATAAGGAGGTCTTTGTTCTGTAGCCAAAGAGACAGAGGTTAGATAGAAATGAGCAGCAGCAGAGTCTCCTAAGAGCTGAGCTTGTGGGAGTGATTGTGGAATATGCAGAAATTGATTAGCTCTGCTTTGAGTAGAGCTCTTGACAGATTGTTCAGAATGAGCAGGTTGGGTCCCATGGAGCATCTGCTGCAGGGAGGCAGTCTGCAGTTTTCCTCATATGGAAGGGGTGGGCTGAATTGTCTCAGGGGACCTGTGAGAGCATGAGGTGTGTATGATTGGGGGCTGTTGGGCTTGCCGCAGTCAGCACTGCCCTTTCTGTACAGCTGCTTTGATGGCAATTCCTGGATGATTTAATTTCTCTGATACTGTGGCCTTTCCAGGGAACCTAATCNTGGTTCCTCTGGGGTACATAACACNCCATTCCAAGGGAATCCTCTGGTAGCTTGATCTTCCTCCTGCCCCGTTGCCTGAGGCCAAAATGGCCTTCTTTCTTGATACTGTGTACCNCTAGTGTCTTCTATTCAGCCAGGTTTGGGTGCTGCCTCTTCCNGGTGAATTGAACTTGACTGACAAAGAATGAAGCGGAAGAGTAGGTACTATGTGACTTTGATGGACTTGGTATCTGCCACCCAAGGGCAGACCTGTCTGGAGGCCTGTGTGTATTCCACACTAGCATCTGCTCTGCTATGACCTGTCCTACTGAGCAAAAGTCCTTGTTACATCCCACTGTGGTATCCAGGAAACAAGGTACAGCTGTCAGAAACCTAGCAGGAATGGACGGGGTCCAAAGCCTTGATACTGTCAGGTCAGGTGAGGAGGGAGCACATCCTTGCAGGCCAGAAAGAAGCTCTTGAGCCCATGTGAAGGTTTTGTTTGTTTTTCAGAAGCATTAAAAGATAATGACAAGCCTTAAGAACATTTGGTGTCAAGTGTGCACAAATGCTGAACTGTGAAAGGAATTCCTGAAGTCATGAGATAAGAGCAAAACCATCTTCATTTCTGGAAATGGGATGGCAAGTGCTGAAGCTCATGGGCTAGAGCCAGTCCTGGGGTGAAAGAAGGTGTTTTCATTCTGAGATCAGTGCATGTAGTAAGGGAGTATTCTGCTCACTGCCACCCAAACCTGCACTTTGTTGAAGTCTTTCCAGGCTTCGAATAGCCATGAGTTTGGAGGACAGGTCGTGAGTGGGCACTGGATGTGAAGAAGGAGTTAGGTTCCTAAGCAGGCTGCTTCAGCGTTTTGAAACTTAGTTTCCTCTCCTGGCAAACCCCATCAGCAATGAGACACTAACAATGCTCAGTAATTGCAAGACTTAACATATTCCAGAGATGCTATTAAAAAGTTTATATCCATGATTTCAGGGAATTTTCATACCAACCCATGATATCAGTACAGAGATTGACAGGAAGAGGTATCAACAGTTGTGTACGTGGGCACACACACATATGCGCACACACACACACAAACACACACTCACACATGGCACACACACACACAAATACACATATGTACAGTTACCAAGGAACAGGAACAATCGTATTCCCAAGGTGACTAACAGCNATTGACAGGAAGAGGTATCAACAGTTGTGTACGTGGGCACACACACATATGCGCGCGCACACACACACACACACACACAAACACACACTCACACACGGCACACACACACACAAATACACATATGTACAGTTACCAAGGAACAGGAACAATCGTATTCCCAAGGTGACTAACAGCTTCCAATAAAACCACCCAGAGAAGAGAAGACACGGACTTTCTGGGTCCTTGAAGTTCAGCTGTTTTGTTGTTNTTGTTCTGAGATCGTCTTAACCATCTTGTCAGGCCAGCCTTGAACTCATGATCTTTTTGCCTCTGCCTCTCAGAGTGCTGGGACTACAAACATGTACCACTATGCCTAGTACGGAGTTTCCAAAGCTGTTCTCNTATCACCTTCCAGAAACTATGTAACATTAGTCTCCCATGTACTGGCTTACAATGTATGCCATTGCAGAAAGTAGGCAGCAATCTCTAACTATAGATGTTATAAATATCAGACTCTGCTAGTGTTGAACCAGCCAGTCTCCAAGAAGCCTTAGCCTCACCCCTGGATGCAGNTCTGACTTCAGTCTTCTATATGATGCCAAAACCTCAGCTTGCCACCTCATCTCAATGTTACAGTGAAAGAGCAGTGGAACCAGAATTTGAGCTTAGTCAGAAGTCCTGACAACAGACCCATTCCCAGGTTTTCTGGAAAGCAGGGTAGAAGGGAGTGAAGCACATGGTATAGACCAGTCCAGGGAGAAAAGTGTGCTCTTCTCACTTTGAGACTTATGTATGTGGCAGGGGGTAGTCTGCTCAGCTCTGTCCAAACCCAAGATCTACGAACATATTTCCAGACCATTCATTAGTGTGTTAGTNTAATNNAGACCCTTTGTGCCTGGGTGCCATTTCTTCTGTAAGAAGCACTCTTCACAATAGCCTTAAGAGGTATAGGCGCCAACAGAGCTCCTGGCTAAGAGGCCTTTGTGGAATGTAACCCTGGCTTGTCATTGAAGGTAGGGTTCCCTCGGGGCAAGAGGAAAAGGAGACCTATGCATGCCAGNAGTCATAGAGCTGGGTTTTAGACTGAATTCTGAAGGCCTTCCCATTTATAAACTCTTTGTTCTAGATTCTTAGCCCTACAAACAGAACTCCTCTGCAATTTGTCATCCCTGGAGTTTCTTGTGGACAGCATTCGCACACCACCTCCCTTCCTCGGTTCAGCTCTTCATCGGGCCCTGCCCCATCTCCTTTCCCATAAGACATCTCAACTTCCACTCTCAGTGTTTGTCTCCCCTCATCACTGAACTGCAGTACATCTCAGATCCTTCAAAACAGCTGTGCTGCAACCTGCCCTCAGGCTTTTCCAGCAGCCTGCAGTCCTAGGAGAAAGCTTGTTCATGGTTTTAGAGACATGACCTAATTGGATTCATAGTGTCCTGCACTGAAATAGACTTTATAATCCCCTCCATTTTTTGAGCAAGAAAGAAACACAAATGTGTTCTTTTCATTGTCGACCCCATGCTTCCAGGAAGTTATTTTTTAAATTAAGAGGAATTTAGAGGTGGGCAGAATATTATTGAAAAATCCATTAAAGATCCATGAAGTACAAAATTCATGAATTGCTGGCATGAAAGCATGTTTGGTACAGTCAGTCACACGTAGCAGCTCCTCTTTCTGTTACACCTGTATAGGTCACCAGTAAAAACAATATGAAGCCAGAGGAAAAAGGAAAAAAATCTATGTGCAAAGGGAGTTTTCAAGTGTGCCACCTTTGAGATAACTACTAATTCTCCAGATGCACTTGAAGGCGGTGGACAGAAAGTTCCAACNTTCTTTCTTGCTGTCATTTGATCTGTCCTACTATCCCAAAGACTCTAATACTTGGTGTAGATTTCTTTGTCCACAGGATTAGTTTAGACGGTGAAGACACATGTAATAAGTGGAGGAGGGGTCTTGAGTAGTTGATGTCCTTAGATGAGTAAAAATAAAAAGTCATCGTTCTGTGCACCCCATATTAAATTCTTTAAAACATTTTTGTGTATGGCTATGAGCACATGAATACATTCTATAGCATGTGTGTGATGGCCAGAGGACAACTTGAAGAGAGTTGGTTCTCTCCTTGCAGCAGGTCATCCTGGGGATGGGATTCAGCTCATGAGTCTTGGCAACAACAGTCTTTACCTGCTGAGCCATTTCATCAGCACCACTCCCTTGTAGAGATATAGAAACTGAGGTTCAGAAAGGCCAACTAATTTTCTCAAGGTCACCCAACTAGAAAGGGTCATACCTAGATTTAAATGCTCCACTCTAGAGTACTGAAAATGCTAAGCACACCAAATATTCATCACCAGACCTTTGATGTGATGTGAAGAGTGTAATGGAATGGAATGGACAGCCACGCTGTTCTTAAGGACAGACACACACACCCTTTCCTTCAAACCATTCTAAGTGCCCACTTACGGCCATAAGACAGTGTCACCATCACAAGTTCACACAGTGCCAACTGCTGGTGAGCTGGGTGGTGTTCTCATCTTCCTACTNTTTTGGCATCTTGCTTCCTTTTTCTCTGACCTGTACTGCTTGGCCATAGTCCTCTTTTTAGTGCTTTTTAGTCTATAATATTCCAGTGTGTCAGATGGAGTCCAAAGAAGTGACAGTATACCACCATAAGCNGAAGTGAGGATATTTCTTGCCAACTCAAATTATTTATGGTCGAACAGTTAACCAGTCACTCAACTTGAGGATTTTGGTATCATAGGGCTGTTTTATTAGTCTCAGCATAAAAATGCCTTGTACATAAACAACATTTATTGTGGCAGTCTGCTAGCTGGCTTGTTAAAACCATGTTATGTCAGGATAGGATGGTTCTAACAGAAACAGAAAGGAAATTCTATGTTGTTTGCTTCCAAATTAATCCACCTGGTCCTCTCAAGGAACACACACACACACACACACACACACAGAGAGAGAGAGAGAGAGAGAGAGACAGAGACAGAGACAGAGAGACAGAGAGACAGAGAGAGAGTCAACATGCTCACACAAAGATTGTTTACTGAGGTCCTACTATATGCCCTAAAAACATGGGAAATGCAAAGGAGATAAAAGCATCCTTGCAATAGTGAGGCTTACATGCTAATGAGAGGGAACCAAATAGTCAGGAATGTCATCATTGTGAAGCATAGAAGAGCACACAGGGGACCAGCTCCTGTGGTCTATGATGGTCCCACATATATTATGTAGGTGACATACGAGCAAAAACTGAATGGAGTAGATGAAGAATATTCTACAAAAAGCAAATAGGAAAGGCAAAGGCATCATTAAACAATTTAAAGAAAGGCTAGGAGGCTAATGTGTCTGAAGGGAGGTAGGGAAAAGGGGCAAAGCAGGGAAATAGAGTCAGGGAAGTCTGAAGGGCAGGATAAGTGGCCTCATTGAGTAGACTGTTACAGATAGGCTAGAGTCTTTGGCTATTTAGTGAACAGGAGAGTGAATAAATGAGTTGACTGCTGAATGATTTGAAAAAAAAAAGAGCTGGTCCTGTGCACATGTTAGGGAGGATAGAAGCCATCTTCTTCTCTGGAACCCACCATTTATAGGAGCCACTAGTTGCTGAATGCTTGCAATGTGACCAGCTGCCTAGAGGCATTCTGTGGATATAATTTACATTATTCCTTGTCACCATCCTAGGAACAAAGACATGATTCTCTTCTCTGTGTTGGGAATGCAGGCAAGTGCAGTATCGGAGGAACCTGTACAAGATCAAAAAGTGCTTGATGGTAGAGCCAGGGCCCATAGCTCTACACCTCTGAAAACAAGCACTGGGCTCTAAACTCCTGGAGCTACTGAGTCCATGGCCAAGAAAATGTGCTGGTTTAACATAATGAANTAATTTGCAAGAGGNTAGAACTGCTGGGAAATAGATCTGGGTCTTGGAATGCACCCGAGTNGATCCCACGCCAGGGTGGATAACAGACAGGGAGCTACAGCATCCTCCCATGGACAGTGCTGAAGACCCTTAAGACCTTGTTTATGATATNAGAAAAATAGATTGCTCCAAACAATAGGGACATAAACATAGGTAGCTGCATTTAAGCTGCCAAATCTGGAAGTCCCTCAGAATCTCAGCTCTTCATTTGGGCCTTGGTTTCTAATGGTGTAGAAAGAGATACCAGATGAAATTCATTATTTTCCACTTTTACTTGCTTTTAAGTAGTCACAGATACATATTGGCCTGTTTTCTTTTGTGTTTTTCAGTCCTGGGAAACAAACTTTGAATCCAGAACTCTGTGCATGCTAGGCAAGTATTCCACCACTGAGCTACATGCCAGCCCCAGATACTGGCCTCTAAATAAGGTCTAAGGATTTCAATAATTGTGAAATATATAGATTGTACAGGGTTTTTGTTTTGTTTTGTTTTGTTTTGTTTTGTTTTGTTTTGTTTTGTTTTGCTGTTTTGAGACAAAGTCTCACTATGTGGCCCAGGCTATCTTCAAACTCATGATTCCCCTGCCTCTGCCTCTGGCATTCTGGGACTATAAGCATGTGCCACATGGCAGCTTAAATGCAGCTACTTATAATATGTCCCTATTATTTGAAGCAATCTTTTTTCTTCTTAAAACACAAACATAATAAATACCAAGTGGATTAAAGGCTTCAGCGGTGCATAGAAATAATTAACCGTCTCCTCTTTCCCTTCCCCCACCTAATTTTAACATTAATCATTAAACACACATTTTCAACTTCTCTATCCTTTAATTTTTTAAATTAATATTATAAGGAAATCTCCACACATAGATTGATGTGTTTCTGATATTATTTATTTTTTCTTTTTTATTGAAAATAGATTTTTTTCCATACAATATATTCTGATCATAGTTTTCCTTCCTCCCAGACCCTCCCAACCTCCCACCCACCTATATTCATACTCTTTCTTTCTCTCTCTCTCACTACAAAACTAGCAGGCATCTAAAAAAATTAAAGTAAATTAAAACAAACAAACCAGAATATGACAAAACAAACAGGAAAAAAAGAGCCAAAGAAAAAACACAAAAAACACATGGAGATGCAGAGATACACTTCATAGCTGCTTAATATTCCTTTTCAAAATTAAATTTAAAAATTAATATTTATCTTATGCACATGCTGAGGTGCATGCATGGAGGTAGTTAGATCTCTCCCTCGACAGCATGGGTCCCAGGAATCAAGCTCAGGTAGTCAGGTCTGGCAGCAAGTGCTTTCATCCACTGAGCCATTTCTCCAACACAGCAGCTTAATATTCTAATTCTTCCATGTAACAATCTGTCTCCCTGTGTCCCGTGTGCCATCATGTTATTCCTCATAATTTTTATTGCTATCAATAAAGTTACAATAAAAATTCTTCTAAAGCATACTTACATTTTATGCTTTGATTTTTTGAGATAGATTTTTAAGAGCAAATTGTTCAAAGGCATAAACATTTAACATTTTAATAAAGACTATAAGATTATTTTTCAGCATGTTTTTACCTATCACATATCTTCTAGCAGGATATAATACTGCCTTTTCCTTACCTCATTAAAAACATTGTTCTTAAAGTGTCTATGGTTTTTTTTCCTCAACTTGATGAATAAGAAATGGTCTTTAAAAATTATCCTGAGTGAGGTAACTCAAACCCAGAAAGACAAACACAGTATGTATTCACTCATAAGTGGATATTAGCTGCAAAGCAAAGGATAACCAGGCTACAATCCACAGCCCTAGAAACTAGATAACAGGGAGGACCCTAAGAGGGATACATGGATTGCCCTGGGAAGGAGAAATAGATGAGATCTCCTAGGTAAACTTGGGGCAGGGAAGGTATGGAGGGGCAGGCATGGGGAATGGGAACATGAGTGATCTGAACTGTCGAGTTGAGGAGGGTCAGAGAGCAACAAAAGAGATATCTTGATAGAAGGGGCCATTATGGGGTTAGGGAGAAACCAGGTGCCAGGGAAACCCCCAAGAATCCACAAGGATGACCCCATAATAGTGGAGAGGGTGCCTGAACTGGCCTTCTCCTGTAATCAGATTGGTGACTACCCTAATTGTCATCATAGAACCTTCATCCAGTAACTGATGGAAGCAGATGGCAGAGATCCACTGCCAAGCACTGGGCTGAGCTCCGAAAGTCCAATTGAAGAGAGAGAGGAAAGATTACATGAGCAAGGGAGGGTCAAGGTCATGATGTGGAAACCCACAGAGACAGCTGACCTGAGCTAGTAGGAGCTCATGGACTGTAGACTGACAGCTAGGGAGCCTAGGCCCTCTGCATGTAGGTGACAGTTGTGTAGCTTGGTATGTTTGTGGGGCCCCTAGCAGTGGGACCAGGACCTGTCCCTGATGCATGAGCTGGCTTTTTGGAACCTGTTCCCTATGGTGGGGTGCCTTGCTCAGCCTTGGTGCAGTGGTGAGGGGCTTGGTCCTGCCTCAACTTGATATGTCATGCTTTGTTGACTCCCATGGGAGGCCTTACCCTTTCTGAGGAGTGAATGGGGACAGGGGGTAGAAGGTGGTGGGGGAAGGGAATGGGATGAGAGGAGAGAGGGGAAATTGTGGTTGGTATATAAAATAAATTTTAAAAATTTAATAAACAAAAGGAAATGGTCTTATTCTGTCTTTTTCCCTAGTAATTGAATTTCCCCCATTTTGATGGTTTCACACATTCATACAATGTATTGTGATCATTCATATCCTTACCGTTTATTCCTCTCCCATCAGCTGACTCCATCTCTCCTTCCCAACCAGTGTCCCTCCTATTTCTAGTCTCTGTGTGTGTGTGTTTGTGTGTGTAGGGGGGGATCTTGTCAGCAATAGTTATTGTGTGTAGGGGAAGGGATGTTGTCAGCGATAGCTACTGTGGTAGGGAGTGGTAATCTTGTCAGCTAGCGATTGCTACTGTGTGTTTAACTCAATATTTTTTATATTTCCTGGTTATTTTCATTTAGCCTTTTATGAACTACTTATTTGTAGACATTTACATTTTAAATTAGCCTTGTCTTCTAATAGATTCGATGAGCATTTGTTCTGCCTCTGCTGGACCCTGGTACTTTATTTTTTATGCAAATCATGGTATCTTTTACAACATGCGGATATTAGTTTATAAGCTTAAATTGGCTCTCTTTTACTTGATGATGCTGAGGATCCTGACTTAGGAATGTGCCCCCTAGAGTCAGCAGGACTACTCAGCAGGTAGAGGTGCCTATCACCAAGCCTGACAACCTGAATTTGATCCTTGCAACCAACTCCTGCAAGTTGTTCTCTGACTTTTACATGTGTTCCATGGCAACACACACACACACACACACACACACACACACACACACATTTTAAAAATGGGGACAGTAAGATGGCTCAGCAGATAAAGGTGTCTACTACCAAACCTGACGGCCTGACTTAGACCCCCAGAATACACATGGTGGAAAAAAAGAACTGACTTTCACAAGTTGTCCTCAGTCCTTCACATGTGTGCTGTGGCACATGTGTGTATATGTGTGTGTGCCACATACAAACACAAAATTAATAAAGGTTAAAAAAAGAAGGCAGCCCTATCCCAATCATATGGCGTCATCCCTTTGTTTTTCTTCTTCCTTGAGCTTTTTCTGAATTAAGATGGATGTTTTTACAATAAAGTCAACTACTTTCAAGTGTTCAATTTGGTAATATTAGGGGCATTGAGAAGCTTGTGAAACCCTCTTTATCTAGTCCCCCAAATACCTTCTTATCCCCAAAGAGGCCCCTTCTCACAAAGCAGTAGTTCCCTATTTCCTCTGCCCCCAATTATGTATCAGTGGAGTCCTGATGCACTCATCTCCCTCCTCTCTGTCTGTATTTATGTATTCTGGATATTTCATCTCAATGACATTACACAGTATGTGCGACCTTTTGTATCTCAGTATTTTACTTGGCATAAAAATTTCAATATTCATCTATGTTGTAGCATGTAACAACAGCATTTCATTCCCTTTTAAGGCTGAATAATGTTCTCTTACATAAATAATATCCTCTAACTTTAACTTCATTTTGTTTTATAACTGGAATCTATTTTTGCAGTGGTGTGAGACAGGAGTTAAATTTTATAAAGCCACAGACAGAGGGATATATAATGTAGATGCCAATACCCAGGAATAAATTGAAATGAATCCATATTCAACAAGTACATCTATGTTTATTTCTTTATTTGCATTAACCTGACTTCTAAGTACTTTTAACACATCTGATAGTGGTACCTGCCAGAGAGGAAGCAAGAGCTTAGGGCAACAAACAAGCAGCATCAACCCAGCAGTGTATGGGCCACTCTGCNTCATGGGCCTTCTTATGGGTCTCCTTGCTGTGGGCATTGGCAGGTCGGTGGGGCAACATTTAGTTAATCAATGTATCAGCGTTACATAGCTCCTCTTAAAAGCACGGCATTCTATTTTGAAGCTGTGTGAGCTGGGAGTTCAGAAATAGCATGGGGACTCTAGCTAATCTATTTTCTAAATGTTCATTCCNGAGTGGGGGCAACTTTTGACCTTGATGCTGATTATGATTAGCATAGCAATCACTCTTCTATAATTAAAAGGCAGACGAGAATTCTTTGGCTTGTTTATTAATTCCCTTATGAATCTTGCTTTATTTTCCAACTATGAGGACAAAGTGTTCATCTGACTCACGAGTGAGTGTGGGTGTAAATTAGCCCAAAGATGGAGACCAAGGCTACCTTATAACCACTGCCTCCTGGACCTGACCCCAAAAGTGCAGTGTGCCCCTGGCTCTTTTTCCTTCTCACTCTCCTTGGCCAAACAGTAATATGCAGTCACTTGAACCTGCATATAACAATCCATAGCNATGATGTTGACTTTCAGCTACTGGTTTTCTAGTAGCTTGAAGAGGGAAGCCAAGACTCCCTGCAGGACCGATAGTGTGAGAAACCACTACAGTGTGTGGCCAGCCTTTCCCAGGCCTGCTTGTACTTGGCACGGTAGCACCAAGTTCCTGCTAAGTGCCAAGCCTCTGCCTCTCTAGGAACAACTCGAGTTACAGCCCGGAATCAGATTTTGTGTTTCCGTTTTAATGATGCTTATTACTTTCTGGTCACTTGATATACACAGGTACCATGCTAAGTGCTCATGGTGCCNTGTCATTCAATCCTCCCAACAGCACAATGAAGTACAATTATCACTCCTGGTTTTCAGAGGATGTAACTGTGTGGTAGGAAATAACTTGTTCAGGGTCATCTGGTAATAAAGTGGGACCTAGAAAGACTCCACGTGCTGCCTGGGCCTCTGGGGTAAGTAAGCTATCCGGCTCCCAGAGGTTACATTTCACCACTTGCTTCTNGCAGACTTACATCTTCATCAGAGATGAAGTAATGGTGGAAGAATGGCAACAATGACACGAGCAAGCACACACACCAGACCCTTCTACACCCTTGTCATTTCTGCCTGATCGCTAATGCTATGGGTGACTCTATCATGATTCCCATTTCACATGTGAGAAAGCTGAAGCCCAGAGAGGTCTCACAGCAGGAGAGCAGCAGTGGCAGTGGTGGGGCCTTCACAGTTGAGACAGCTTCCTGTCTCATTNCCATACATTGTTTTGCAGTTCACTCCAAGGCAGTACACTTCCTCTCNCCTGACATCCCTGCAGGAAGTGGCTCAGNGGATCTTCACCTCTCATCTCCTCTGTCAAGCTCTGTTTTGAAGCTCTTCTCTCCAGGATGTTCTTGTCTAATAATACTCTCAAAAGAACGGGCTCTAGAGGAACCAAAGTCAAGAAGCACAGAGGTAATTGCACATTCATGTTTTTGCTGCACTATTTACAACAGCCATAATATGGAACCAGACTAGATGCCTGTCAGCAGATGAATGAGTAAGGAAAATGTGGGGAATACACAGCTGAATTTTTTTTTTTGATGTTCACAAAGATTTTTTTTAATTTTGTTTTTTCTTGTTTTGTGCTGTTAGAAATAAACTTTCTGTGAACAATGTACACAGGTTTTTTTTTTAACTTAGAGTACAGCATTGCCTTTTTTTTATTATTAAAACATTTGATGTACAACTGCAGGAGAGATAATATACAGATATCTTGAACATAAATAGAGGTACAAATTCTTATCCTAATAGTGAAATGTTTCACTAAAGCATGCCCAGTGATTGGACAAAACCAAAACTTGTTTTATGCTACAGTCATCCTAGGGTCCTTCCTGCTAGGTAGCCTCCCTGGATCTGTGGGTTGCAGAGTCCTTTGGTTTATATCTAGTATCCACCTATTAGTGAGTACATACCATGTTTGTCCTTCTGTGTCTGGGTTACCTCACTCAGGATGAATTTATATNAAAAAAAAGCTGAATTTTATACAATCATAAAGAAGACAAAGGTAGTGCGACATTAGCAGAAAATGCATGCAACTGGCGACTCAGAAAGATCAATATGTTTTCTCTTATACATGGAACTTAGATTTAAAAGTATATATGTGTTTGTGTAAAAAATGTAAAGGTAGGTCCTGTTAATAGTGCTTGTTGTCTCAGCGTTCCCTGTGGTGCCCAATTGCTCTCTGTAAGCAGTCATCACTACTGTGTTCAAATCTTACCACAGAGTTCAGGAAGGCTCTCTCCAATGGACAAGGGTGGGCCAAGGACTAGACAGGAAATAGAAAGGGAACAGATGGGTTCTCTCTCACAGCTGAGACTCTGAGTAAGGAATTCATTTGGAGCAAATGTCCATCAAAGTTTCTTGTCANTCTTGCTATCTTAAACAAGAAGAATCTACCGACTTGTAAGAATAGATGTCCGAAGCTGTGTGCTGAAGTTAGAATAGTAAGTGTTCTGATATATTCCCAGAANGACCTCAAACAGGGACTACAAGTACACATTGATTGTCTTGCCTCAAAATAACCATGTATCTAAAAGAAATAAGAATAACGATAAAGTTATCCCCAAAACAAAATAGACCTGAGCACTTAAAATAATACACTATTATTTTAAGAACCCCAGATGTATTAACTCTCTAATTTTTGGGAAGCAAGCACTATTATTTTCTCTAACTGCAAGGAGAGAAATGAAGAGGAAGGAAGGTTGTAATACATCAGTTCTGCATNCAGGAGGGCCAGGACCAAGACTGTCTGGATCGGCTCTCTGCACAGCCCACACTTAAGCTGTTTGTTCCACTGAAATCCAGGGCTTGAAGAGAAAGAGTTGCCAAGATGAGGGTGAATAGGCTTTTGAAGTTGTGCCATGTACCTTGAAGATGCCAATGGCTTTTGCATGTCATCCTGTTTAGTTCCTACAACCATGTTTTGAATAATGTTCTACTGTCATCTCACTATAAGAGTTCTGAAACTAAAGTTTAGAACAGGTGACATAGTTGTTCAAGACAAATAGCTAGCTGCAAATANGATTTGTAAGACTATCTTCTGACGTGGTATTCTGAGTACTGCAGACAGAAGAGATGGCTATTTATGTGAATTGAGTCTCATTAGAAATCTGATTGTTGACTCCTTCTGCTGCCTTATGACTGTCACATNATTCCTACCTTGGCCTTCTTGGCTTCTCTTTTCTATTAGAAGATATTATTGAGAAATCATATATTTATTCAGATTTTCCATTTATGAAGAGTTCAAGAAAACCCTTCTGATCTTTTCTTTCAACATCCGTTTTCTTCCTGGACTATTAGCCATCCCCATATCTCAGAATATAGTCCATTCCAGCCTTAACTCTTTGTCTTATTACTATTTTTTGTGTGTGTGTATGTGTATGTGTGTACATGTGTGTACATACATGAGTATGGTAACCAGAGGTCAACATTGTGTCTTCCTCAGTCATTCTTCCCCTTAATTTTTGAAGGTGATCTCTCCTTTTAGATAGGCTGGCTAGGCAAANGACTGTAAGGACCCATGTGTCTTCAGCCCCCCAATGCTTGGGTTGTCGATGTATGCTGCTGCCACACCTGTCTTTTTACATGGGAGCTAGAGACCAGAACCCAGGTCCTTATGCTTATGCATCAAGTACCTTACTGACTGATTCATCTCCCCAGAACCTTTGTCTTTATTTTTGATGTCTAAATAAACTCAGATATCTCTCCTAAGATCCAGACTTCATTTCTATTCATCAGTTGGGCATAACTGATATTTGCAAAATGTCCAACCAGGTGGGGCCTNCTCTTAATTTTCTAGCTTCTGACTATGACTTACACATTCCTGCTCACTCAGGCTTANAATAGAAAGACTTTTATTCTTCTTGAAACTCCAATTTATTTATTCTTCTTGAAACTCCTATTTATTATGAATGAAATGACATAGTGATATGGAACCATTAACTCATTCACTTATCAAATTCTACATGTTAACTACTACACCATAGACACAAGGCCAGGTCTGACAAAAGATGGTAATTGTCGGTCATGGCAATTTAATATGCAACAGTAAATAGACAAGGGTACATGAACAAAGAAAGGCTGAAATGGACTGTATTCTGAAATATGAGGATGGCTGATAGTCTAGGAAGAAAAAGGATATTGAAAGGAAAGATCAGAAGGATTTTTTTGAACTCCTCATAAATGGAAAATCTGAATAAGTTTTTCAAAGTAGGGACTAGCAGTCACTTTCCCCACTTTTCTTTCCTCTCACGTGCCCAGTAACCATCATATCTCAAGTACAGAGAAGAGATGGGAAGTTCAGAATCTCAGTCTGAATCCCAGGCTGCACCACATGGCATTTAAGTCCTACACCACCTTGTCCAGGTCCCCATCTGCTTTATTTTCTCATCTGTGTTTAACAAGAAGATTCTGGGAGGGTGTAATCAGAGATGGGAAGCATCGTCTTCATAACCTTCAAAAACNAGTTCTAGATTTGCTGAAGAACTGGATTATGGGAGAAGGGGGCTAGAAGCAAGAAAGCTAGAAATAAGCCCACTGAAGCAGAGAAAAATGAGACTGGAATTTTTTCCATGATCGAGACCTGAGGTTGCCAAACTAAATACAGCCATGAGCTAGCTTTGGTCCACTGCCTGTTTTTATAAAAAAAGTTTTACTGGAACACAGCCAGGCTCATTTATATACATGTTGCCCNTGGCTGCTTTGGGGTGGAAGAGCACAGCTGAGTTCAAACCATGGGAGNTGAAGAGACCAAATTATATTTTTTATTTGGCCTTTGATGTTTCCCAGCTCTGGTGGCAGACACACAGCATTTCCCACCCCAAGCATAGGCATAGCAGGTGCTTTTTCCCTGGCCTTTCTACATGGCCATTTTCTTGTGTTTAAGACCTCACATTCAGTAAGTTTGTAGAGCTGAAAAGAGCCCCTGTATTTGATCCCCACTGTTAGACTCTTTCATGGCACTACTGCAATCTTCCCCAGTTTTAATCACATATGTGTGTGCTCCTGGCTGATGATAGTACCAAATNGACAAGAGCATGTCTAATTTGTTCATCAGCATGTGTCAAAGAGCTAGTTGTCCCTCAAAGATAAGAGGCCAAAGAAACATTCTTCTGGAGAAAGGGTGATGAATGAAATAACANCATATTGTGGGTCACTTAATAGGTTCTGGATTTTAAAATGAATGCTAGAAATATTGAAACTTAAAACAATTGCCCAGGCAACAAAACAGGAGCAAAAAATAATTTTCCACAGATAAAAGGTGGATGATATCAGTGTGAGCTGAAAAATAGCAAGTGCTTGAATAGGCACAGGCCCTTGAAAAGGAGTGTCCAAATGGCCAATGAAAACACAAAACAATGCTTCAACTTTACTATTTGCAGAAAGCAAATTAAATCAAGTTCCAAGGCAAACTGCAAATGAAAACCAAACAAATATAGTAGANTAGCTAAAATTAAAGACAGAAAAACTTAAGTATCCACAAGCATGTGGGCAGAAACTGCTTACACTGCTGGTAAGGTACTGCTGATGATACATTGGGTTTGAAAAATGTTTTGGCAGTATCTACTAAGTCTGAGCTCATGTATGTTCTGTGATGCAAGAAAATTTTACACATGCATTCACCCAAAACACCATTCAGAATGTTGACAACATACTGTTTGGAGTATTCACAAAAACCTAGGAATAAATTAGTTAGTGGTAGATGTATCTGTACACACA
>LZPO01097244.1:143242-165355 GCA_001675575.1 Neotoma lepida | reverse complement strand
AACAACATTTCACACAGTCTGTTCCTGACACCATCTCTGGATGCTGTCGGCCTGGTGACTTCCTCGTCATAATTGGATCCACAGAATGAATATCAAATGTAGGAGCATCTGACATATAAAATCCAAATCCTAAGCTCACCTTGGGATGCATAAAACACCNGGACTTTTAGAAATATTCCCTTCTTCCCCATCTGGGGCTATCTAGAAATACCTGGACAAGTAAATGTGACCATTGTGGCCATAAAACCAACTGTAAGAGACCTCTGCTCTGAGCCCAACTCACCATAAATTGATAGGACAGATAAGCCTTCCTGAAAAACAAGCAGCTCACTTTGCAGGGGCTTTGCTTGCCTGCTTGCTTGATGCCAAGCACAAACTAACTATATTCCATTGTGTTTTAACCTGGGCATTCCCCNACCCTCCACTTCCCCTAAATACAAAGAGCTGCACATTATGCTGNATATGATGGCTAATCTACCCTTGTTTCAAAGAAAATCTTGACNTCTTCCTGACTCATTCCACAAAGCAGCTCCACAGTTTGCTGAGAATATGAGAGGCCTGGAAGAGAAGTCTGGAAAACACTGCACTCCTTAGGAGTCTGCAGAGACTGTCAGAGCCCGAGCATATCCTCGGGGGGACACGGGGCCTCCATCAGTTCAACTGGCCATGATTTGTTACAGAATCAGAGGTTTAGATGTCTCAAATCTTGGGATCGTGACCAGGTATGGTACCTTGTGTGGACAAGGGCCTGGTCTNTCCTTTGNCCCTTCAAAGATACATCTCAACAAAGACTTCTTATGACTAGAAACAGGGACACACTCTACCACTTTCAAAAATAAGCACATGGCAGGCAACAACTTAACACTTGAGCTCATCACCTCCTCTTCTCTTTCCTCCTGTCCCTCCCTCCCTCTCTCCCTTCCTTCTCCCTCTGTTCAGGATATAAGACCTGGATTATTATGAGAAATCTCAAACATAGTAAAATGAACCTAAGGAAACGGGGGGAAAAGTAGCAAAATTGAGGGGTTAAGGTCAGATCTGGGACAAGACTCAGGTTCCAAAGCATAGAAACCTTCTCCATGCACACCTGAGTTGTTCCTGCTCTCTTTTCGACAAAGACTTGATTGTGTTATTTTGTCCACCTGCCTATGTGGGGCAGTGTCCATCTATGCTTTATGTAGCTAGATAGAGAAATGGAGTAATGGCTAGCTTGTAAGTTCACTAGAAGAGAATGCCCTGGTGCAGATGTAATTTCTTTCTATGACGCTAGGCTTTACCAGGCCACCGTGAGGATCTGTCAGAACCTGCAGGAAGGCAACTGCATGCAACTGGACAAGCTCAGCTCACCCCNGTGACCTCACAGGGTCTCCCTTACGAGGTAGGGCAGAGGCCAGCTTTGCTTGGGGAATTGACCAGGCAAAGGTAAAAACCTGCTCTGCGGTGCTTTAATTATTCTTTAATTATGCTCCATACCTCTCCTCAGCAGAGACTCAACCAGACCTGTGGTAGCATCCAGGAAAAGGAAAAAGGCAGACGGGAAATGAAAGGACTTTCTGCCTGGATACCAGGTTTGCAATGCTTTCTGATCAGTCCAGTTGGGCATGAAAAGACAGAAAAACATCCCCGCCTCAAAAGCCCACTGGAACAGAGGNAGGAAAGAAAGAGGAAAGAAAGGAGACTTTGAAAGNAATAATTAAAAGAAAAATACAGTCCAGGTCTTTCAAGTTCTCTTGGGCTCAAGATTCCTTTTTCGTCCCTCCNGAACCCTCTGCTTCTCCAGGAAGCTGGAGAGAATGCCTCCTGGGGNGGCTTTTATGCCTTGCAGCAGCTCAAGCTAGTACTTAGCCTCAAAGGAAAATTCTTTCTTCAGATGGGCTCATACCCAAAGCCAACCCTCTCGGGGACCAGAACATGCTGGGCTCTGAAGACTAGCCTTAGAGTAGAGGGATTTGAAAGTGGAAAAGTCTAAGGATTCCTCAAGCCAATCACTCATAATTCTTTGATATATTTGGAACATCAAAGCCAGCTTCCTTGAGGGTTGGACAGGCACATATGCTCACATTGTAGTCATCATCACATTCCTTAGGTGCATACTCTCTATGATTGTTTTTTTGTTTCCTTTCAAATCTATTCAGTACTACACAATAGCTTTAGACATGAATTTGAATCTTAACTCCAGTTACTTGGTGGTGTGATCGTCCATAAATTGGTTGATTTCACTAACCTCAGTTTCTTTATCTGTCAAATGACCATTCATAAACTTCTTACTTCTTCACACATTATGAAGATGTGGTAATGATGGACTTTTTGATATGCTAAACATGTCCCACTGTGTTTCATATACNATGTATAGAATACTCTACACCAAGCAGTACTTGGTGCAAAAGTATATATTACTGCAAAGTAATATACAGCACCATTCACAATGATGGAGTATTTAGAATTGACTTAGGCTTCTGCCAACAAAAGAATGGGTATAAGAAGCATGGCATTCATTTATTTATTTAAACATTTTTAAGATTTATTTATTTTATTTTANTTTACATAAGGGTTTTGTTTGTCTGTATGCATGCATACAACATGAGTGTGTGGTGTCTATGGATGTCTAAAGAGGGCATCAAAATGCCCTGGAAATGGAGATATAGATGGTTGTGAATCACTATGTGGGTGCTGGGAATCAAACTTGGGTCCTCTGCAAGAATAATGTGGTAGTTTGAATAAGAATGGCCCCTGTAGGCTCACATATTTGAATGCTTGGTCATCAGGAAGTGTCACTACTTGAGAGGGATTAGGAGTTGTAGCCTTGTTGGATCAAGTGTGTCACTGGGGCTTTGGAATTTCAAAAGCCCAAGCCAGGCCCAGTGTCTCTCTCCTCCTGCTGCCTGTGGATCCAGATGAGGAACTCTCAGCTACTTCTCAGGCACCATGTCTGCCTGCAGGCCACCGTGCTCCCTGCCATGATGAAAATGGACTAAACCTCTGAAACTGTAAGCAAGTCCCAATTAAATATTTTCCTTTATAAGAGCTGCAGTGGTCATGGTGTCTCTTCACAGCAATAGAACACTGAATAAGATAAGTAGCAAGTGCTGTTAACCACTGATCCATATCTGCAGCCCAAAAGCATGGTGCNTATGTGTCATTATACACAATGACAACTCATTCAGCCATAAAGAAGAAAATGTAGGAAAATGGATCCAACCTGAGATTATCATATTAAATGAATTAAGACAAACTCAGAAAGACAAATACTACAGGTTTTCTCTTATTTNTGTATCCTGGGTTTTTTATGAATGCATATAGTTGTATATGTATGAATAGCATNTAAGTAGCAGCAATGTCTAGGGAAAGGAAGGAGATTACAAGGAAGGGTGAGGATGGAGGGAAGGGAGGGTAGAGATATAAGGATCCTTGGTCAAGAACAGTATGTAACTGTGTGAAAATGTCAGTATGGAACCCAGTATTGTGTACAGTGCATATCTGCTTATAAAATTTTTAGCATAGAGAATGGTGACTTTAAGGATATTCTAGAAGGCCTACTATCCTAGCCCTTTGGAGTCTGTAGGAAGCAGAGGTAGAAAGCAGGCAGGAAGAGAGAAGAGAAGGCGCTCTGCTTCTGAGAAGTGGCCCCATGTTGAGCTGAATCAAGTCATTGATCCTCTGTAGCCACTTCCAGAGAAGGCATAGGGCCTTCTGTACCACTTCCCTGAACCAATTCTTCAGGATACAATTGAACTTCTCAGCAACTTATTCACATTCATTCCTACCCTTTTCTCTCCAGAGGACAGTGGTACCCTATAATTACATGACCTTGAGTTGCACTAAATCTTCTTCCCACTGTGGCCTGACCAGGGCTTTTTCCAGAGATACACTGGCTATAGCCAACAAAGCCAACACACCGCTAAAGTATTCAGTACCTACCCTATTCTGGAAGCCCATATTTATCTTTCCATAGAGTTAGTACATGCCATGTAGCTTGCAATGTACTTATTTTAATTGACTTGCAATACCTTCATTNTACTTGTTGNTGGAAAGCAACAAAGGAAAAATTGAGTGTCCTNTTTTGTTTTCTATTGCTGTGATCAAGACCATAAGCAAAAGCAGATTGGGGNAGAAAGGGGTTTATTTCACCTTATAGCTTATGGTCTGTTGTGGTAGGAAATCAGAGTAGGAGGTCAAGGTGGGAAGCTGGAGGCAGGAAATGAAGCAGAAGCCATGGAGGGACACTGCTTACTAGCTTTCTTCCCAGAGCTTACTCAGCCTGCCTTCTTATGTCACCCAGCACTACCTGTTCAGGGGTGGCATTACTCCCAATGGGCTGGTGCCTCCCACATCAATCAGAAAATGCCCTACAGACTTGCCTACATAAAATCTGATGGAGGCATTTTCTCAATTAAGGTTACTCTTCCCAGATAACTCTAGCTTGTGTCAAGTTGACAGAAATCCATCCAGTCCATTGCCCTGTGTATTTCACAAAACCAGGTCTGGGATGGCAAGCTGAGGNAATCTATTGATGNTATAAAATTGAAGTCTCATTCCTTCATGAACTGATAGAGATTCTGCCTACCCATGGGCCGTTTGGCATAGGTGCAAATTGTGATAAAACCTTGAATACTACAGCAGCTGTGTCAAAGATGTTTCTGCTCATAGAATCCACATACTATCATTGTCACAGAGATTCTAGGTAGAACTTGGATGCCCATGCTGAAATGTTCACCATTGAATATTCTTCTCCAAGTGCATGAGATGGTTCCACAACAAATATTTCAAAGTCATGTTTGCATGGAAAGTGACTCAAATTAAGCCAAAGTTTAAGGGTAAGATGTAACACAAATCTTAAAAGGTCTTATTAATAGAAAAAAAACAACCCAGGAGCCAGCTATTAGGGTGAACGCTGAAAGATCAGAGAAACAGAACAAGCCACAGCCAACCTCACCTCGCCAACTCCTCAGCTGATCTTGTTTTCTCAGANTGCAGGCTTCTGAGTCCTCACCCTAATGAATCTCAGCTGAACTGCTGCTAAAAGCCTAAAAGCTTAAAAGCCCTCTAGTTCCTGNTCCTCACGCTTTATATACCTTTCTGCTTCCTGCCATCACTTCCTGGGATTAAAGGTGTGTGCCACCATGCTGGGTTCTGTTTCCAGTGTGGCCTTAAATTCACAGAGATCCAGACAGGTCCTGCCTGCCAGGTGATAGGATTAAGGGTGTGTGCTAACATTGCATGACTTCTGTTTTTACTAATAGTGGCTGACCTTCCTCTGATCTCCAGGCAAGCTTTATTTTATTGGGAGACACAGTATATTGGGGAACACAGATAAAATATCCCCACAGTAAGAGGAGTCATCTTAGAGTGTTGAGTGCATAGGAACATTGAGTAAGCATGGAGAGCATCCAACTTTAAGGCTGATCTGGGAGACTCAGGCATGGATCTAAACACGTTCCCCAGAACTTAAGAGACTCCACTTGGGCAATCATGAGTCTCAATCATTCTACTGTGGAAATCTTGCCTGGATTTAATAGCCCCTCAAGTTTCTTCTGTCTGACTTGAATGATTTAAGGGAGACATGGAAGNTGCCCATTGCAGAACCAGGAATATATATTCTCCTCAGGCCTGGGTGCTGCAGAGATTTCCAGCTGCCCACCTCCTTTCTCTACCTTCTGTTTCCCCAAATGCTATGTCAATATCGGGAAGGTTTGAAGCCAAGTGCTCTATAATTCTTAAATCATGTCTTAAAAGATGTCAGCTTTCCTTCCATGGTTACTTGGTTAGCAGTAATGCATACTGCCCATGAGCGTTTACCTCCAGCCTATGATTATTCCACTTAATAGGCTTTCTCCCTCTGTGAAACACATTCATTCTTAACAGGCATGTGAATTTCCTCTTTTACTTTGAATTTTATTTTAAATGTTCTGAAAGTGCCATTGGTTTAGAATGATCTTCTAGTNAATAATATTTTAAATACAATCAATTATTTGCTAAATCTACACCATCCAATGTGTTACCCACTTGCCACAAGAACCCACCCAGCTTTTGAAGTGTAGCCTGTCCCAGCTGAGGCATGCTTTTACAATGACACTGGAAAGTATGAGGAAANTTTCATTAATAACTTTCGTATTGATTGAATGTTAAATAATGATATTTTGGATATATGAGATTAATAAAATATATTACTAAAATGAGTTTTCCTTGTTCTTTTTTCTTTGCTTTTTAATGTGGTGACTAGAATATTTAAAATTCTATATGTGGCTTGCATCATATTTGGACAGCAGTAACCAAAATAATTAGTTTTATAACCTTGGATTTTTTTTTAAAGCCAATATTCTTAAGGGGCAACCTGCCTATTCTCAGAAAATGAATGTAATTTTTAATGTATGTAGAAGCTTGGAANTTAAAGGGACTATTTACATTTNACATTTGATCAATTGATTGATTATTTAGTATAAGCAGAATGTGGTGCCCTATAGATTGACTCTTGATCCCAAAGAGTTCACAGCTAAGAAGATGGATTAAGGTCATCAAACATATGATTAAGCAAAAATAAGAAACAGTACATTTTGAAAGTTTAAAACCTTCCCAGATAGAAGGATTCTAAACCTCTNAGTTCAGGTCATTGATATCTACATATAATCTAGAAGGTACATAGAAAATGCTATGGATTTGTATTCTACAAAATAAAAAACAGCAATTAAACCATAAAATACTCTTTTTAAATTATATTATCAAGGGCTAGAAATAGTGGTAGAGTGCTTGTAGAACATAAACAAACCCCTGAGATATGTCCTTGCCCCACAAATATAAATTCTTAAATTAAAAAAAATGNGTATGAGTATTCTGCTTGCAGGTCTGTGAGCTNTGTGTGTGCAGTGCCTGAACAGTGCACANGAGGGCACTAAATCATCTCTAACTGGAGTTACAGACAGTTGTAAGCTGCCATGTGGGTGCTGGGAATCAAACTCAGATCCTCTGGAAGAGTAGCCAGTGCTCTTAATTGCAGATCCATCTCTCCAGCTTTGTGTATAGTCTTTCCCATGATATTTCTTTTTTTTTAAGAAACTTTTTTATTCATTTTACATGCCAATCAAAGATCCCCCTCTTCTCTCCTCCTGCCCCTCCAGCCTCCCCTTCCTAATCCATCCCCATTCCCTCCTACAGAAAGGTAAGGCCTCCCTATGGGGAGGTACATTTAGTAGAGGCAGGTCCAAGACCCCACCCTTGCCTCGAGGCTTTGCAAGGTGTGCCATCATAGGTAGTGGGCTCCAAAAAGCCTGCTCATGTACCAGGGATGAATTCTGATCCTACTGCCAGGGACCCCCATAAGCAGATCAAGATACACAACTGTCTTGCTATGCAGAGGGCCTAGTCCAGTCCCATGCAGGCTCCACAGCTGTTGATCTAAATTTCATGAGTTCCCACTAGTTTGGTTTGTCTGTCTCTGTAGGTTTTCCCATCATGATATTGATCACATGACATTTCTTAGGAAAGGAAGATGTCTTCCTCTAATTGTCATATGACTTGTAGTAGGGCAAGAGCTGACCAAACGGCATACTACCTCACCAAGTCAGTAATTAAATCAATTTCAAGCACTCATACATGAAGAGACATGGATATTGTTCTGATCTTTGGTAGCGTACCAAGTTTTCATAAGTAGAAAACTCAAATTCTCTCCTTTCTAGCTAAAAGATTGTTATAGAATATTATTTTAAGGTGTGTTTCTTCTGTTTATGTTGCATTTGTTTAACTCTGTGAAGCTGTGTTACTGTGCTTGTCTAAAATACCTGATGGTCTAATAAAGAGCCGAATGGCCAATAGCAAGGCAGGAGAAAAGATAGGCAGGGCTGGCTGGCAGAGAGGATAAATAGAAGGAGAAATTTGAGAGAGAAAGTAGCAGCCAGAGGAAGGAGGAGGACTTCAGGGGCCAGCCACCCAGGTACACAGCAAGCCACAGAGTAAGAGCACAATTTACAGAAGTAAGAGAATGGGAAAAGCCCAGAGGCAAAAGATAGAAAGGATAATTTAATTTAAGAAACAAGCCAAGCTAAGGCCAGACTTTATAATTAAAAATAAGATTTCATGTATGATTTATTTGAGACCTGGGTGGCAGGCTCCCTAAAAGAGAAAAGAGTAAAAAACAACCGACAATATTTTGGCATACCAACATGGCACTCAAATTTCCTTAGTGCCTGAGAAAGCTTTAAAAACTATATAGTTCCTTTAAGAGTTTCTGCTGGGCAGATTTTGCTAGACAGTGAGCCCTAGAGCAGTCAGTATGTTAAGTAGGAACAAAAAACTACGTAAAAATGCTTGCCACAGTGTAAACACTGGCATTCTAGAGCTCTAGGAAGGTTGAATGCAGTTCTCAGCACAAACCTCTGACTGGCTCATGAGCTTTCAGCTTGGCTTTCTGGACCTGAGAAGTGAGTGGAGCCTCGGGCAGAAGTCCAAGCTGCTTAGCAGTTTAAAGTTTGCTCATATGGTCAAAAAAAGCTGAATATATGCAATAAAAGAGGTCCAGATGAAAAAAACCTCTAAACAGATTTCAGTGTGTTTAACAATGTGCATAGGCTTAAGAAAAGAAAAAGGGTATAGTCATAGAAAGAAATGAATAGTTTAAAAATAATAATAAAGTCTTTAAAGAGAGAATACAAGTAATATAAAAGAAAAAACCACGTAAGATGGGAAATACACACGTAAGTTGTGTTGATTTTGAATTTTTTAATTTTTGCAGCAAAGGACAGCTGCAAAGGGACCTGGAATTGAAAGAGAGACTGTTGAAATAAACCAGCCTATATACTTGAGGAATGCCTTAACTTGTAAAAAGTCAAAAAGTATATTTGTCAATTTGGAGTTTTGTTCCTACAGGAGATGAAAGGCTGTAGATTCCTTCAGGGTTAATATGGATCAGGCAGGTCACCTGAAACTTGACAGGTGATATCTTTCAGCAAAGGTTACTGCTGGTCTTCCCAGGACTTGGTCATTGTCTCAAATTTTTCTCTCTGGGACCCTAAAGATACGTCATCCACAGACAGCACAGAGCAGTTTGGAGAACACAATGTCTACATTCTCAAAAGTGGTATGGAGGCTTTTTGTTATTTGGTGGGCTGTGGACATTTAGTATCATTTAGGGGAATATAGTATATAGATACAAATTTAAAGTTATTTTTGTTATGCTGTATATATGTTTCTACTCTTGTTTAAGGCATCATACCTATGCAGTTCATTTAAAAATGTGAGGTAAAAGTCTAGTTTTTGAAAGCTATTATTGTGGACTATTCAGGATAATCAAGAAATGTGGGATGACTCATCCCTAACAGGCTTGAGGACCAGCCGGCCAAACTAGTGAAAAAAGATACATTCTGAGAGCCAACCTGGGTCAACCTAAGGGCCTTAGCAACAGTAACTGAACATGATCTGGAGATGACCTATATCAATGAGAGGCAGCCATGTCACACCAGCAGATGCATATTCATCAGACCTTCCCCCAGGGTGGGGTGGAGGGTATATAAGGCTTGCCTCTTCCTGAATAAACTGAGCTTGTTGTTTCNACATTCTTCCAGAGTCTGTGTGACTTGACTCTGCGCCTACTTGGCCCACTCCCCAAAAGGGAATAACAACACAGGACCCCTGCTACAAAGAAACAGGTCAATAGTTAGTCATTTATAACAAACAAATTTTTAGATATGTTAGGTATGCTTTCCAGATCATATAGAGATATATTTTAGATAGTTAGATGGTCTTCAAACCTTTCAAAGACCTACAGAATATGACATTTAAAATGTTTTATTTACTTAAGATTTTTCATGACAATGAGACACATCTGCTCCTGGCAGCACCAATTTACTTCGGAGAAGATAATGGTCATTTAAGAAACTCCTTATAGAGTTTGTTTTCATTGTGGCAAGGTTAGCCACTTGGCAAAGAAACTGTTCTTGCCTTTGACTACTGACAACGTGTTGTGCAGACTGGACATGCAGGACACACAGGAAAAAGACTGTTGAACTTTGCCAATACAAGGCAGGATAGTCATTCAAATTTCCTGATTTATTGAGAAGTCTGCTTGATACTCGAGGCCTGTAGGCTGAAGATGGATGCCCCAACATTGCAGAGGAACTTTGGGTGACTGTCCAAGCAGTCAGATGTCTCTGTCATTGCTAGAGTTTTGGTAGTTGTTTGCAATGCATTTTTTGTTTACTCAAATAATATTATTCTTCTGGGGTCTTTAATGGAGTTGAAGACTAGATAGTTATAGTTGAAGTTTTTCTTAGTAATGATAAAAAGTAAGTTAAATGTAAAACTTTGGATTCACTAAGATAGGATAATGTATTATTTTCTTTGACTATGCTAACTACAAATGACAGAATATTGTAAATGTAATTCCTACTTGACAATTGTTTTTGTTGTTTGTAGTTACACTATGTTAAAGTTAAAACCTTTTCATTTAGACAAAAAGGGACACACACACACATACACACACACACACAAACACACACACATACACGTACCATGGCGTGGGTATCTACAGTCCAGATTTATGCTACTCAACTGACTGACAGGAGCTGCACCAAAAACAATGACCTCTTTTTCCACTCAGAAGGACCTGCATATATCAAGAATGAGAAGACAGAAGGTGGCCTGCATAGGAACAATAGGAAAGGTGGCCTGAGGGCAGACACTCACCCAGCTAACCCTTCAACCTGGGAAAGGAGAGTGCCTAAGGTGTTTCCTTCTTCTAGAAAGCAATTAACTAGGAAAGTTTTCCCAATAGCTTCAGCATACTGAAGTTGCTGCAACTGTGGTTCAGGGTGGCCAGTGTCCATCCCAAGCAGGCAGCAGAACTTAGTGTTGTCCTGCTTGTGATACTGGTTTTGGAAACAGGAATGNTTAAGAATCTTCCTCCAGGGTTTTGGAGAGAGCCACTGAGGCCAGGAAACATGTGGCACGGTCAGAATCCTTGTAAGAAGGCCCCAAGATGTGAGGCTGTAAAGGTGAAGCCTGGGTTGAGTTTGTAGACACAAAGATGTTGGTGATGCCAGAGCCTTGATACATCTGCAAAGAAGAGCTGCACACAGGTTGCGGAACCAACCCAAAGAAGGACACATGCTTTGGGCATCTGGAGGAGGAGCCATCTAAGTTCTTTGAAACTAAAGNCCCAGATACCAGATGTGGAATCACAGGAATTGGGGTTCATCCTAGTAGACTTCAGTCTTGCTTAAATCCATTCTTTCCTCATTACTTCTCTACTCATCCTCTTTGGTCGTTGTTTTTTCATCACAGCAACAGAAAAGTAACTAAAACNCTGCCCCATCTGCTTGTGAGAGCCTTAAGGACAGGCACCACATTTTATTCATCCATCTCACCACGCTTTTCACAGTGCTTCTGGTAACTACTCAGAGTTAACAAATGCTGAGTGCTCTTGCTGCACTTCAAACTTTCTCCAAACACAAAGCATTCTGTTCACTACTCTAGTTTCTACTCCATTCCCTCTTCTTGCTAGGTTCTACTTAGCTGTCTTATACATATGACCCTTTTTTGAAAAGCTTTTTCTGACAGTACACAGTGATTCATTTTTAACTTTCACAAATGCTAAAATCTGTCATCATGACACAAAAGACACCATAGACAATTCTTAAATGAGTGGGTGTGGATGTATTGTGATAGGAGTTTATTTGCAAAATCAACTGAGAGGCTGGGTTTAGCCCATGGGCTGTAATTTGNCAATTCCTGTTCTGAAGGAAATAGCACCTAAGATTTTAAATAACCTGAAGTTACCAATGAAAATAAGCTGTGTTTCCTTCATTCCTGATTCATCATTGAAGGTAATCACTGCAAAGATTTTGCCATGTGTTCAAACAGAAAATTCCACGTGTATACACACACACACACACACACACACACACACACACACACACACACATCTATCTATCTATCTATCTCTATCTACACACACACACACACACACACACATACACATATGTGTATATATATGTGTATATATACACGAGGAATTTTCTGTTTGAACACATAGAAAAATGTTTTTGCATGTTTTGAGCGCATGGAAAATATACACATATAGGCTCATACTTATATATCAATCATAAATACACATGGTATATTCTAACAACATTCTCTACCTTGAAGTCATTGTTNAGTAATTTGCCTTGGAAACTTTTCCCTATTATCATGCAATGAGCTATCTCATTCTTTAAATACTGACCTGATAACTATGTAGANAGATCATAGTTAGCTGCTTATATGGTGCACACCTGTAACTCCAGCACTTGTGAGGNTGAGGCANGAGTACTGAAAATTCAAAACCAACTTGAGATAAGAGCATATTGCACACACATGTACATGCCCAGACACACACAGGGCAGGGAGGGTGCATGNACACACACAGTGAGACAAAGAGGGCTTAATCAACTCCATTAATCAATATTTAATTCCTTTATAGCCATTCNAAAATATGGACAGCATGTCAATGAAGACTTTGGAACATGTGANTAAGTTCACATATTGAGTAAATTTCTGGACTAGGAATGTTTGGGTTAAATGTATGTGAGCTTTAAATTTTGCCACATATTTCCAAGTCACNCACCANGAAAAGCTGACAATTTATGTTCTCATCAACAATATATGGGGAAAGAAAGGTATTTTATTTAAGGGGCATCTATCTCTGCCAGATGAAGAGGTAGTTTTACAGAGAGTATAAATAACCCACAGAAAAATAACTGCAAAGCTATATTAAATAAAAAAGCCTGAATTTTGTATAACTGTTTCACTCATCTTTTAAAGTTGTAACAAGAAATTTAAAGTTACACAGTAAATACAATTAAAAATAAATACTCTTTCATTTTAGGGAAAACATAAAAATATTATAAAGATAAAAAGAAGGAAAGGGTAAGCTAGTAAAATTCAGGAAAACTGCAGTAAAATAGGAAGGGAGAATTTTGGGAAGGCAGACAACTTTAACCTGATGCTAGCACAAGACAATATGCACATGTATCAAAACACTACATTATCCTGTTAATAGGAATATTTTCATGCATGCGATGAAAATAAGTTTAGTTAAATAAAAATTAAATCAGAATAAAGGGAAAGAAATGTCACCTCAAGCCCTAGCTGCAGCCACCTGAAGACTTTTGTCTGAGCCCTGGCCTACACTGAGAACCTGCAGGTGCTGTGGAGGGCTGGTTCCTGTGGTCAGAAGTTGCAATTTGCTGATACCTGTAGATGGAAGTTTTCCTGTGTTCCACAGCTGTTTGNTCCCAAATAAACACAGAGAGGCTCATATTAATTANAAGCTGTTTGTGTTGTACCCATTTCGAGAAACCCCCAGAGTCCACCAAGGAGCCTNTTTCTGATGCAAGCATGTAAGGGTCCTTTTATTGTCAGGTTGGAACCTAGGCATGGCAGATGGAGGGAAATGCAGCAGTGGTGGCAGGCCCAGGGGTAGAGAGCTTTTATACGGAAAAACTGAGAGGTAGGAATTACATGCTTTGGCATCTTGGGATTGGGTAGAAGGGATATGGGGCAAGGTATTCATTTTGAAACTATTAGTCTAGACTTCCGGTACAAAACCACACTTGAAACTATTGGGTTGGACTTTTGGCATGGAACCACAACTTCCTGAGTAGTATTATCTGGGATGCTCAGCAGGATTATCTGGATATCTTCAAGGGCCATGAACCACAGACAGAATGTCTGCAAAAGCACACTGCCCTGTATCTGTTAAAGTTGTCATGGCACATTCCTTAAGTCCTTCCTGGAACTGAGTAGAGCAGGAGGTCTAAGATGGTGGCCCTTCCCTAAGATGGAGTCTGTATTGCCNTGACAACTTGGTCTATGGCTCAGGCTTATTGCTAGCTAGCTATTACATCTTAAGTTAACCCATTTCTATTAATCTATATTTTGCCATGTGGCTGTGTCATTACCAGTCTGCTGGTATCTTGTTCCCTTGGGCAGCTAGATGNTGTCTGCCTTTACTCTGCTCTTCTTCTCCCTGTGTCTCTCTTGGTTTTCCCACCTGGCTATAACCTGTCTTTCCATAGGCCAGAGCAGCTTCTTTATTAACCAATGATAGGAACACATATTCACAGCATACAGAAAGACTNNCTGACAGNAGATACCCCACTCAGACATGCACTTGAACACTGAGTGGCCCAAAGACAGAACCTCAAGAACCACCAAGCTGCAAATGAATATCCAATTGCCCACTCAACAAANGTGGGACAACCAGCCAGATCCAAAGTCCCTGCCAACATTCTAACTTCAGGTGCCTCGGTCCCACTGAAAAAAGACAACATGAAAAGCCACACATAGTGTGTGGCCTCCGAAAATTATTACTCCCACAGTAAAGTTCCCTGAGGAATGCAACTTAGATGAGACACAAGATAATGAACTCAAAATAGCAATTCTATATATGTGCAATGCATTCAGAGAGGATATGAATAACTGCTGGAATGAAGACCAAGAAAGATCTGTACAGAGAAATGTGGCTGACACGGAGAAGAGAGAGGTCTGGAGATTCACTGTGAACTGGGACTGTTGCTTGTCTACCAAGCACACTCACATCCTCTGCTTGTGCCTCTGGGCAAGTGGGTGCTACAATGGCCTCATGCCTTCAGCTGTCCTTCATCTATATTTTTGCCATAACCCCATCATGGGCAGAGTGTCCCCTTGTCCCCTTGTTTCACTGTTTGTCTTGACAACAGTGCAAATCCAGAGGTACCATGGGCCAGTTCTTAGCTTGCCCTCCTAGGATTCTGGAGTTACTTCAAACAAACAAAAAAAAATCCTGGAAGACTTGCTGGTTCGAGAAGAGATGGGTAGAACATAATTGGGGTAATGCCAGGTGAGCCAGGCTAAATTAGGCAACCCCAAGCTGACCTGTAGATATGTGATCCAGCCTAGCCAACAGCAGTGAACCCAGTCTGCATCAACTGACTCTCCATTAACCAGCAGGACACATACATGAACAGGAATAAATGGCTATTTCTTACTGTACCAAGAGTGGGGACAGTTTATTGCATATCAATAACTCATTAACTAGCAGTGACAAAATCAGTGGGGATGGGTTTGCTCTAATTCCTTTTGTTTAGTAAATGTTTATTCAGACCTACTATTCACAGGTATTAAGCCAAGTCCTGAAGGATATACTGAATTCAGGCAAAGACCAGGCCCGTGGTGTGAAAGACTTGAGGCCTAAAAGGGAAGATGGCAGCAAACCAACCAGCCAATGAAGGCTCATGATCATGAGATTGTTTCTCAAAATGACTGTCTGGTTGCTTACAGTCACATCAACAATGACAGTGTCTCCCAAAGGTGAAATTTCATTTCCGTACAGACTACCTGGACAAGAAGCCAGTTTTAAGTCCCTAGAGCAGAATGTTGTAGGTAGAGTGTGGGGGTGACATCCCACCTCCACTTTTCCGCAGGGTACTCTTGAGCAGAAGCAGCATGAAATATTGGATAGAAGTATAGAGGGGAGAGAAACAGAAAATACAGGATAGCCTCTGGAGGGCCTGGCTCCTAAGCCATCAGGCCCTGACTGTCTCTGTCAAAGGGCTTTTAAAGGAATTCCAAGGGGTGGAGCAAAAGACCTCCCTGCAGCACAGCCAAGTGCAGACCATCTCAGACACCTGGTAGTCAAGCCCATAGTCCAATTATCCTCTTTATGCAGACCTGCGGGGTAAAACCACTAGGAAATCTAAATGGGCTCCAGCAGTAGAGAGAAGAGCTAGATCAGAGACCCAACCTGAAGAAGGACCTGATACAAGAGGAAGCTAGTGCAGTAGAAATATAGGGAGTTCTTCCCTGTGGAGCCCTTCTGCTCCTCTCAGACACTTGGTACCTCACTGTGGCTGGGAAAATGTGTGAGTCTATTTGCTCTGCTGCACTATTTTCCATGGTATTCAGCAATGATCTGATTTTCTTTAAGAAACTTGGCTTGTACTTCAAATAAAAATGGAAATCCACCCTCCCTGTGTCCTTTAAAACAGCTACTGGCCCTGACCATCACTGAACGCAAGGAAGGGAAAACAATGAACTGTGAGCTATTAACCTAGATAGCAGAAGTGGCAAGATTTCAAATTCTGTATCCAGAGAGGCAGTGCAACATCTTCTTGTCCATCCTGTGGTTTGTGCTCTCTAATAGACTTTCCTGTATATAGATTTGAAGATGGTCTCACTATGTAGCCAAGCTTAGTTCAAACTCATTATGTAGTCCAGGCTGGCCTTGAATTCACCATCCTCCTGCCTCAGCCTCAAAAGTTATGGAATATAGGTTAAATTGATTTTACATTTGGCAGAAAGACTCTGCATCTGAACTCTATTTACTTGCCCTCTAAGGCTAAGCCCTTCCAGATGCAGAAGTATTCCAAGGCAGGCTTTAGCTGGAGAATGGTGGTGAATGCAGATGCCTTTATGACATATCAACTTGTTCAATCACCAAAAACAAGCTTCCTATTTAGATCTTGCGAATTCTATGACCTTGAGTGGATTATCTAAACTCTGTATGCCTCAAATTTACTTATGAAATGATAACTACCACAACCAGTTATAGGTTGATATGAGGGTTAAATACAATTAAAGTGTATTAAACCACGGAGTCATTCGATTGTGAAGAACCCTGGTTATTAAAGATGACATGCACCTCTTTCCTGCTAGCGGCACAGCATGGTTCCTTACCCACATTGACCAGGAAGACTAAAGAATATCTTGATGCTTACATGTAACATTTTAAAGTAAACATGGCACATACTATTATTATCCAGCAACTGCATCATTTCAAGACTCTTAATTAATGAAGCCTCTAAAGTTTCCTGGGGGCAAATCATCACCCTGTCTTCGCTGCGATTTTTCTGCAGGCACACATGGAAGCACAACTAAGACTTTTCTTCCCTAAATATTCCCATATAGAAATTCTGATTACATCCCATTATACATCAGCCATGAGTCTAAAATATGCAAAGTGCAGCATTTATCTTGGGACTATATTTCTATTTTGTTTATGTGATAGTCTGACATCTGAGCCCAAAATAAATATTTTAGAAATCTCCTCCATGCCTCATAATCCACTAATTGATACTTCTCCAAGCTAATGTCTTTTTTTCAGCATTAAACCTTGAATATCTGAATTATAATTAGCACTGCATCCATATGCCTTCCCTCATAAGCAGAGGGAGCGAAGTTCAGTGTTGAGTTTCAGCAATGCTCATGCGTGGTCCTGTTTCTGGAAGACTGCAGAAGCTGNGATGTGACATTCTCTCTTCTAGAGGCACCACAAAGGACAAATTGCATCTCTTGTCACTGACTTTTGGATTTGTAAAAATCCCAAGGGTCACATGCATTTCTTTCAGTAGATAGCACCAAATAGGTAATACTAATGTTGCTGAGCAATTAACAAATGCATGATGTAAGTGCCATAGTTCCATTCTAAGTGATGCTATCTACATAATATGCTTTCCTAGGCTGATTTTTAAAATTGTGATAGCATAGCTATCTGGCACATCTACGGTAAGGAGAAAACTAGACTCAGCATTTAAATCTGTCAATAAGTATATAGAAAACCAGTGATGGCTCACATTATTTTAGGGTTTTTGCAACAGAATTCCTGTGTAAGCCTGCTTCAGTTTCCCAAGTAGTTGGGACTCAAAGTGGTGCCAGTGTGCCCAGCTAGCCAAGGGGCCCTGTGCTGAGATTTACTTGACTGCCTAGCATCTGAAAGTAGGAATCCTCACTCCTGCCTTTCTCTGGAGCATGTTGTGGGTGGAGCTTGACAAGTGTTTCAAAGCTGGCTCCTGTTTTGATGTTTTCGCTAGTATGTGGTACTATTTAAGGGGCCATAGAACGTGGGGTGTAGCTGGAGGAAAGAGGTCAGAAGAGTGGACCTCTGATGATTATGAACCAACCTTGGTTCTCCTCTCACTGCCTACTCCCTGGTCTCCTATTAATGATGTAGATGACCTGAACCCCAACTCCCACCTCTGTGACTGAGCTTTTCTTCCAAGTTTTCCCCATCAAAATGTTCTGAATTCCTCTCAAACCATGAAACAAATGTAAAATCCCTCCCACTTAAGTTTTTTTTCTGTCCCATCAATCTAAAACTACTGTGTACTTAGTGGATTCCTGACATGCATGTGCTGAATAGTTGGATAAATGGAAAAAGATCATTAGATGAGTAGGTAAGTGGATGAAATAATGATTTATCAGATGGAATCAATAGGATGGTCATTTGGAAGAAGACTTTCTGGCCTTAGAAGNAAAAGGAATATCGTTAGCTCACAAATGCCAGGGAGACAGTTGGCTGCTCCCCTGTACCCTAAACCACTGGCACAAAGAAGGAAGCAAGGGATCATCCTCAAAGGTCAGTGTGTTGTCTCTTTGCATCATTTTTCAAAGGGCAGAGTAGACAAGGACCTGAAAACTCTCATACTCCATCCATCAAATCTTGTTAAGTCACCAATCACTTCCACACTATACAATTCAGTAATTTAACCCCAGCAGTTGCATCTGATATGAGAGATCACTCATACACTTTGGCCAATCTCCCTCTTTTAGCTTTCAGGAAATCCTTGTGATCTCACAATGCATTCCTGCTAAGAGCCTCCTCAGCCGGTGTACCTAGTCATACTGGACTCTGTGCTAGTCCCAGAAAACCACTTCAATTCAAAGTTGGGTGTCATTACTTCTGTTGATTATTCAGCCTAGGGTGATCTTCATATTTATTCCCTTCCTAGTGAAACACTGTTCACTCTTTGAGATTCAAAAATCTCTAGCTCCACATCTCAATGCCTCTTAGGAATCTTCTTCCTACCCCCAAGTTCCCTCTTTGACTTCATTTCTACCCCTGTGTGAGAGTTATGATGGGAGTGATCTGAATGGTTATAGAGGGGATGGGAGCAGTAATGGGAGTCATAAAAGGAGAAGGATGAGAATACGACAGATTTATTGAACATTAACTATTACCAGGCACTGGACTAATTCCTTCCCATTTACTATTTTATTGAACCTTGCAAAGGCAGTTATCATCCTTACTTTATAGACGAGCCTGGGGCTTTGAAACGGTACTTAAATTACCTGGGATTACCCAGCTAGCAAGTTGTAGAGATGAGATTTGAAACCCAGTCTTAGTACAATCCAGTTAAAATGAAAAGCCACATTCGCTGTTGCCACATCACATCAGGTGACATATGTAGGTGTCTCTATATTCCCTATACCCTCCCTCAGGGTCAGGAAGCAGCCCTGAAGCTTCACTGTTGTGTTCAGNGCATGTTTTGTCAACTGCATAAAAGAAGTCAGTGTGTTTCCTAGAGTTATAATATCCATGGAATGATCAGAGCTGTGCATTTATAAATCATGCTGGATGTGATTAGTGGCAACCATCTGGTCTCTGACCGAACCCCAAGTGGCAGTGAGTATCAGGGGCAATTATTTTACTGTGAAATTACTATTACTGTTCCTTTACGGGCCCTTCTGTCCTGGGTCTTTCACAGTTTCTTGGCTGTATTTCCAGCTGTGGGATGAGTTTAACTGAATGTTTACATAGCAGAGTTTACTCTAGTGGAGAGTGTGTGTGTCCTTTCCGTAGCAAGTCTCTGAACTAAGACCGACACCAGTCAGATTTGATCTGAGTGGCTCTTTCATCTCTTGGTGGCACTCTGAAAGCTTTATTTATACAAAATAAGCCATGGATTTTAGCTGTTATTGGAAAATGTACCACAATCTACTGTCAATCAACAGTCACAGTCAGAGATAAGTCAGTCTTCACTCCCATTCCTGCCCCCTTACTCCACTTGTCCTCAGCAAACCTGCTCAAGAATGTTACTACCATCCCTTCTGTGGCATTCAACAGCCTAGTGTGCTCCTTCAGCTCTCTTTCCACCTAAAAAATCATGAAATAAACTCATTTCAGTCACATTACTCTTTACATAAGTACAAAAGACAATGNAGGCTTGTGTAGATCCTCACTTGCCAAACATCTTTCTGATTCTTGTTTATTGCAATTTTCTCAAGTGAACACAACACATTCTCTCTTGGAGAAAACCGTTTTTGAAATGAAATATTTTATTTTATATTCATCCAATCCATCCCTCGCTTCCTCCCCTTCAACTCCTGCCCTACGTGTTCTCCCACTTTCCCCTTCCAACTATGCCNATTTCTTTCTCTTCCGACTGTATAAACTGATGAAATAACCACTCCATGGTATGGTTAGGGGGAAGTATGGAAGGTTTTTATTGTAGATATGAGAGAGAGAACAGCCAGAGTCATCTGGAAAAGTCCAGAGCAGAGAGTGAAAAAAGTAGACTGTGCATGGCCAGCAGACTGGACCTGGCCGTGAGAGAAGCAGGAGCAGAGCAGAGAAAGAGAGGGAGAAAGGGAGGGAGAGACAGAGGGAGAGCATGCAGGAAGCAGAGTGGGGAAAGAGGAAGACAGAGGACAAAGACAAAAAGAATGAGCATGGCAATAGCAGAATTTAAGGAGACAGAGTCGCTGGGATAAAGGAAGCCTGTGAGCTAGGGGCAGTTAGGGTAGGGTAGGAACTAAGAAGAGCATGAACTTTGAAATGGGTAACAGGTACTTGTGATACTGGGGGAGCCTGGAGACCAGCATGTGCTTTGCTGNACTAATAGGCACCAGAGTTATCCATTTGTCAGTTCTGCATTTTAAAATTTGGGAAAATAGAATTTCCTTTGAACCTGACACCAACTTTGTCCACAACTCCCCTTCTCCCTGTGTGTGTCTCCTCTCTCTCTCTCCCATTTGATTGATACCCAGAGTCCACTTAATACTGCATGTATGTACATGGGTTATAGCACCATCTACTAAAGCATGAGTAGCCTCTTTAGGTCTGTATCCTTGAAAAAAACTAACTCTTCCTCTCCTAGGAGTCATCAGTTGTCAGTAGCTCCACAGATAGGGGTGGGACTTACTGAGCACCTCCCCTGTCCAGGCTGGGATTTGGGCTGGTTTGATTTTATGCAAATTTTGTGTATGTTACCCAAGATATTGTGAGTTCATGTGTGCAACTTTGCTACCATGTCCAGTAAATATAATTTTGCTATAGAAATCTATTTCCTTTTGCTTCTACAGTACTTCTGCCCCCTCTTCGGTGATTATCTCTGAGCCCTGGGGAGTAGTGGTAGGGCAAATAGATTCAAATCAACTTTAAATTGTCAAATTTAGAAGATTAAAAAGTACAGGGGTTGAATTAAAACAAATACTTCCTTTTCCTTTTAACAGCAGGTATTTGGAACCTACTAATGTCTGTTGATATGCTCATCCCAAGACTACAACTGTGCCTGAGATAAAAACATTACAGATGCTAGTAAGATGCTCTTAAGAAGGTAATTTTATGAGGAAATAGGAACAAGAGGCCTCACTGTTAGGATGGCTGGAAAGACATGGGTTACAGAGAAGTGTCCCTCAGTATAAGGACAGGCACTTCGACCATTGCATTAGATACCAGGGATAGCTGGTACCTGGATGACACATTGTGGGCNGGANGGATATGACAGCAGCTATAACCCTGTTCTTACCCCCAAGGANCTTATGACCAAATGCTCAGAATGACAAGTTATTGGGTTTACCCAATAACTGTATCAGAAAGCTGTGGCCTTTAGAGTTATAATGCTCTCCCATTTTACTGCCATTATCATGACTTTGTACTCTGATCATTCCTTCTTGCCCATCAGAGATTTGGGCATGTGTTGCTCTTTGTGTGTCAACATATCTGTGTAAGACAAATTGCTAAATGCTCTTATAAATAAAAAACCCAGAGNCAGATATTGGGGTTAAAACTGAGAGATCAGAGGAATAGAACAAGTCACAGCCAACCTTTACCACCCCTCAACTTCCGAAGAGACCTAGTTCCTGTATACCCATGCCGATATGCCTTTTTGTCCCTGCCATCTCACTTCCTCTCTCTGCCCAGCTACATCACTTCCACTTTCTGCCCAGCTCTATCACTTCCTGTCTGTCTGTATAGACCTCCAGACCTTTAGGGTTAACTGGTGTTGGAATTTAAGGCATGTGTCACCACACCTGGCTCTGTTCCCAGTGTAGCGTTGAACTCACAGAGATCTGGATGGATCTCTGCCTCCCGAATGCTAGGATTAAAGG
>LZPO01097244.1:122416-135782 GCA_001675575.1 Neotoma lepida | reverse complement strand
AAAGTGTTCAAGGATTTTCAGAGGTCTGCAAATTATGGTATCTTCCTTACATTTAAGATTAAGCAGAGATGCGAACAACTGACAGGGATTTAAGAGCCTCTGAACTGAAAACAAAAGGAACCAAACTGGGGAAGATTTTGNACTGCTGGTGTGGAGTGAGGCTTCAGGGTGAGAGCTAAGCTGCAAGGGCAAGGGAAAGCAAAGCACAAGATCAGGTCTGGATGCACCAACAGGCACACAGATCACTAGCAGGTCCACATGGGCAAACAGGGGAACAGGAAGAAGTAAATTTAAATACGTTGTATCAACGGTGGCTTCCCCTAGCTGAAGCTCTGGAGTTCTCTGCCATTGGTACTTGACAGACACACTGGGTGACCAAATGACAGGTGGATTGGGGCCACCACCACTGTAGCACTGGGTGTCTACTTCTTTATGGAGTCTACGTGAGGGAGTTCGACCCTTTCCTTGGTCTGAATGTCTGGTAAGTTTTGGGGCCTGGTTTTCTCATTTAATTGTAATACACACAAATGCTCTTCAATTCTCTATAATAAATTTATATGATGTCTCCCTTTCTACACCCAAGAATACTCATTCATCAGTCTGTGCTGCATGGGCGGAGCCTGAAGACAGTGCCATTCATGTGTCCAGCCAGATGCAGAATCATCCTCCATTCTCAAAAATCAAGTAAAAAGGTATTTATAAAATGGAGTCTCCCAGTGAAAGACACAGTTTTACATAGTNTACACTATTTTATGTAGCGAAGAGTAACTTAAGCAAGCACAGCTGAACCATAATAGTGACCCACTAGTATCAGTACAGCANAGAACCATTTCCAGGAAGAGGAAAGGCTGTGTATATTTAATGTTATTCTTTAAAAGAGGATTAATGATAAAGACATGGATCCGAGTTTGAGTCTCCCTTTTAGGACACTTCAGCCACCAGAAAAGTCTGTCATAATTTTCAAACAGGCTGGGCATACCAGTGCTCAGGGACCAAGCGCCTCCCTCACATTGAAGTCTGGACTCTTGAGCGAGGGTTACAAGGATTCTAATCTCTCTCTGGTTTGGGTGATTTTGCTCATCACACACAAGTCACAATAAAAGCTTGCTTGCCTTTCTTTCAGAATAAGGTGTGTTTTAGTCGTCAGAGCCTTTGAACATACTCTTTCCTGATTGGGACCGATTTGTTACAGATCCTCCTACAACTGGCTCACTCCTGCCTGACAAACCTCACCACCCCTTGTACTTANTCTTCATCTTAGCAATTGTCCATTGTCATTCAGTTAAGGTGTGCCATACCTGCAATTGCTTTTTAGCATATTCATCTCTGTCACCTGTCACGTGTTACTCCTAGCTCTCCTTTAGAGTCCAAGTCCCTTGGGAGCAGGGAGGTGACTTCTCTTGGTCATCACTAAGTAAACAGAGCCTAGAACAGTCCTTGGGACNTGATTGATAGNATGTATTTTTTGTAATCAATGAGTTTGGAAAAGCTGAATAGTTTCTCTGTCAAAANTTTTTCCCAAAAACAGCATTTACTNNATACATAAACATGGCCTATGGAGCGATTAATCACAAACCTTGCTTATTGTGTACCAACAATGGCAAGCCAATAGGGAATGCTCACAACTCCAGTAAACATTCGTCTTCCTATGCACCATCCAGACACTCTTTTGGTTCTGGTGATTCTTAGNTGCAGTTTAGTTGGCAAGAGCACACCACCAGCTACCTGGCAGGCTATACTCAAGGACAAGCATGGTGCTGGCAAGGTTCCTGGGAGGGCATGGGCTGGTGANCTCCTCCTTCTCTGAGAGCTTCATACATGTTAGAAAACTGGGTAGATGAGGCTGGAGAGTAACTTACCAATAACAGAGTCAAGAACTGTTGATATTGACATAAATGCCTTTTCATTGTGCACCNTAGTTTAACATCTAGCTATTGGTCAAATGTCTAGGAAGGTTAGGATTTATTTAGCTCCACTGCAGCCCTAAAAGGAAATGGACTNTATCAAAATATGTGTGTGCATTAGCAGCAAACACTGGGGACACAATACACATATTTTCAATACTGAGGATCAAACCCAGTGCCTAACACATGCCAGGCAAATGCTCTACTTCTGAGTTATACTGGCAGCCTTATTAACTTTGATTTTTAGAAAGGATGTCATTCAGTTGTACAGCATAGCCTTGAACTTGTCATCTTGCCACGGTAGCTTCCTAAATAACAAGTTTGCATAACCATGCCCAGTGGTGTTAAATTTTTTTGTAGGCCCTTTAGACATACTGTACTATGTGTAATGATGGTTTTTTTTCTCCCCAGTGGCTAATGCAAACACACCTTAAGCAATCATAAATGCTTGGATTAGCATCAGTCAAGATATCTTGAGCACATATACATTTAAATGGTTATACTGACTTCATTTCACTTAGGCTTAGAAATCTGGTATATCAGGAGTCAGGAAAATAAGATTTTTTTTTGTCTCTAGGATTTTGTTGCAGTGTCTAAAATGAAAATATCATATGAGCATGTATGAAGGAATTACTGTGTGTCAAGTTCTCTTTATATGTGATGTTGTTTTATCTTTTCAAAAACTCAAAAAACAGTCCCCTGCTTGAGGACAAAGTACAGGCACAGGGGTTCCCCAAGATGTCACAGCTAGTGAGGCCAGAGCTGGCTCTGTTAAGCAGTCTGATTGAAGAGCCCTCTACCCTACTACCTCGAGATCACATGCCACCCTCCTTGTCACTTGTAGGTTCAAAAACACCTGCACATCCCATTGTGTTGGAGTATCACCAGTGTCTTGTTCCTAAAGCTAAAGTGCCACATTGTTTATAGTTCTCTTGCAGAACAGTCATAATGGATTGGCGCTTAGCCCCATGACAGTGCAACTCTCACTCTCAGGCAGGAGGGTGAAATGCCTGCACAGTGACAGTCAGCCTGAAGGAATTGCACATTTCTCCATCCATTTACTCACTTGCTAGCTCATTCAATAAACACCAGAGAGAGGTATAATTTATAAAATGCTGAGAATATAGCAGTATTGAAGTAACCTGACATTCTAACATCGGACATGTCCCTGCTAATCATTGACATGTCCTGTGGCAGAATTCTAGCCTGTTGTAATACCTGAAAAGGGTGGGGGTGGCTAGAGGGCAGGGAAAAGTAGTAGAGAGGGTATAAAGAAAGCAGGGAGGTGGTCCTCAGTACCCTTCCCTGCAGGCTGTTCCCAGCACTTTCCTGGAACAGCCCATCCAAGGCTTCCACCTATCCTGTCCGTGGATATTATCATGCACCCCTTTGTGCAGATAAGAAACAGGATGGATGCTCCAGGTGAGGAAGTCCATTTTACCTATTGTCAAAGAGAAAATAACTAGCAGATTCAGTCACATGCTCTGGCTCTGACCCTTCCTTACTAATTACTCAACCAACACTGCCAAAACACATAGAAATCATGGCCACAGAAGTAACTTGTTGAAAGTCACACAGCGATGTGGAGCCAATCAAACNGAGGTAGGCTGTTTCCAGAGCCTGAGCATTAATTACAGTCTTTTGCTGCCTAAATGGCTACTTGTAGGTGCTAGCTATATGGACCTCATGCCTTGTACAGGGGAAATAACAAACTGATTTTACTAAGAGGGCTGTGCCTTCAGCAGAGCCTGCAAGAAAGTGTTGATGCAATACCTAGGGAAGGGAAACTCCCAGGCTCTGTGACCCTCCTGCCCTGAGGCTAGAATGAGAGTGAGATGCCTGGGCTTGAGCACAGGATGAACACAGCATCCATGAACACACCATCCTCTCTCCTTAGACTTCAGCATGCTGTGCATGGAGGCACTCTGATTATCCACTTTTCATAGGAAGAGCAGCATCTTGAAAGTCTTCCAACTTCTAACCCCTGGACCAGAGAGATGACTCCAGAGCCATTAGAGCAATAATGCCCAGTTTTGGAGCTGCTTTCCTCCAAAGAACNTGTTTTCCCTCTGTGGGACACGATAACTTTCACTCTACTACAGGGCAGATAGGTCCCTTCTGGGAGCCTAGCACAGGAGACAGCAGTGAGTTCTGTCTGTTCCCTTTNCCAGGGATATTCTATTAGTCTTGATTGTTTATGGGCTAAGGGAGAGCTCTCTTCATGGGCATCTGGCAAAGTAGAAGACTAACAAAAACCAACAGAAAATACAGCATGCTGCTTCTGCTGTCTCCTGGCACTCAGAACCTGCCATACAGGCAGTTCCTGGCATCATTTTTGGGCAGAGGCTGGCATTCTCTTGGCCAGGGGGCCAGAAGCCAAGGCCTCTTTTCTGTTGTCATCTCAACTCATCTCTCTACCCTCCTCCACCCTGTGTGTGTGTGTGTGTGTGTGTGTGTGTGTGTGTACATAAATATAGACAGGTTTCTTGTGTTTTTGCAGATATCAAGCAAAATTCTCTATGACAAGTGATTCCTGGCCCTTTCTAGCAGGGAACATCCTCTAGCCATAGATATCTCATGGTATCACCCGAGAGTCCCATGCTAAGCCAAGCATCTTTTTAGTACTTGGTATAGAGATTCTTGATTTTGCCACCTGGACATCGGATTGTCCATCTCTCCTTGGCCTGGTGCTGTGAAGCTCCATTTTGTGCATAACTAAGCCCTATTTGAAATATTGCGTCACAGCATTTTTTTCTACTGTGATTTAGAGCAACAGCTTCCATCTTTTTTTGAGCAAAGCCATGCTCATGGACTCTGAAGACTCAGCTTCCTGTCCTCTAGATGGAACATACCATGGAGAGTTCTGCACTGGGCTGTGGATGTGCAGGGCTTCACTCTAAAGCTGGGACTGAATTACTGCCTGTCCCTTACTTTTTTTCTCCCCTCTCAGTGCAGACCACTTTCTCTCTAGATAGAAAAAAGGATTAAGACAGCAGAAGAGATACATTGGCTGGGAGAGGACTACTCCATGTCTTGCCTCCTTCCTTTCCAGTCTTCCAAGTCCCCTTGTTCTCTCTCTAGAAATTTCCCTGAAGAGGTTGGATCTACTGTCCTTTACCAGAGTGAAAAGCAGGGAGTTCCCACTTAATAGCTGTTTATAGACGATTAAAATGATGGGAAGTTCTCTGTTATGATCCCGAAACACACATTTCAACTTCAAGCTCTGTTGGACCAGCTCCTTTTGAGTCATGAGATTATCTCCATCCCTTTGGAGATATCTATGCATTAGGATTTCAGCCAATTAGAAACCAATCCAGTTAGGCCATTTTACCTTATCCCTCCATTGCTGAACCAAGGGCTATGGCAGATCTTTGTCTGCTTAAGGTCTGTTGGAGGCTGTGCCAAATCAGCAGTTCAGATGGCACTTAGAATAATAAAGTAACCAAATCAATCATTTCACCCTATTANACCACTGGTGAACAAAGGGAATAAGGTAGATCTTGGAGGTCATTTTATGAAGCTGGTCTGTTTGAGTCTGGGCCAAATACAAAGTTCAAATGACAGAACAACAAAATCGTCTCTTATCAGTGTAGGAAGCTAGCTGAGTGCAGAAGTATGATTCTGCCACATGNTGTGAGACTTCCCAGGGAACAAGCAACCAATTCCTCACCCTAGAAAGATAACCAAGAACAGATCAAAGAAACAATTCCTTTAAAGTCCAAATTAGCAAATCACTAAGTTTGCTGGTATTACTTAAAGGAGTAGGGACTTCTCAAAGGCAGTTGTATCACTAAAAAGCTCACCTTAGCATGGGCAGCATCTCATGAAAGCTACAACCCTCAAGCTCGCTACATGATGAGCAAGCAGCTGGACAGGTCAGTCTCCTCCAGTAGCAGTTGTTTGCTGCTTCTGTAAACATGGGCAGGACCCTGCTATCTTATTAGTTTCAGAAATTTCTTGAGACTTGTAAGGTGTTTACTTCCTGAATCTTATTAGTCTCTGCCCTCCTCCCTGGAATGTGGAGGGCATGCTTCCACTTAGAACTTCCTGACTTGCAAGCAGCCTACCTCCAGGATAAAATGTTTCAACTCTAGGAAAGTGCTTCACAACACCAAGTTGTCATCTTCTTGTGTTCAGAAGTTCCCATGTTTGCTTGAATTCTCACAGACAGACATGACACTGGAAGGTTCAGACAGTTTCAAGGCAATTTTAACACCAGAATTGAAGAATCATGTTCATAATTTTAAGTCACACTAGAATGTGTTTGTTATTTACNTAAAAAATAAANCTAAATAAAATGGACTGGTAACTTATAAATTAGTAGAAATNACTTGAAAGTCAGATGTCTGATAATGGTTTAATATCAATGGTATATAATGGCTTCCAAATCATCAAAATCTCAATTCAGTTAAAAGCAATGAAAAGAATTCAACAGATATTTTTCCAAAGAAGATACATAAATAGCCATGAGACACAGAAAAATACTCTGATGATCATCAGTGATAAGTTCTTTTGGCCTCTCTGAGGATGCAATCCAAATCAGACTGAATTAGGAAAAGCCCTGGTTTAATGAGTAAAGCGTTCCTGGGTAGCTCTCCAGGCCCCCACAGAGGAGANAGAGACCAGCGACTGAAGAACCACATGTCTGTTTTCTGGGATGCAGCTTATATACGCTATGGGGGTGGTCTTGAGCCTTTCTGGGGGAGGAGCTGTGTTTGGTGGGCTTTGAAGGGGCATGTTTGGGGAAAGACATGGGGAGGGGAGTTGAGGTAGATATTCCACCAGAACATTCCAGACTCTTTGGGTTAGGATGCCAGGGGCTGAGGTGGAGCTCCCACCCAAACATTCCAGACTCTATGGGTAGAGGGGTGCTGGTTCAAGTCTGGTTACTTCCTGTGGGCATGGGATGATGCAGGGAAGGGAGGGGGAGTCAGAAGTTGGTGGGCTCACATTNAGCAGGAGGTGTGAGTGGAGGAGCATCTGGTTAATNTTCATCATAGAGACCTTGGGCATCTGTTTCTTGAGGAAGCAAAGAAGCCAAGTTTCTAGAAAAAAATAGATTATTAACATTTGCCATAGTTGTACTGAAAAGATGAATGCATAGGGCAGAAGAGCAGATAGGCCCTTCATTGGGACATCTTTGGAAAACTGGAAGGTAGAGGGTCCCAGCTGCTGGGCAGACCATGTATCCTGAACAGGTACCCACTTGAGCCTAGAGAGATGGTACCAGCATGGATGTCCTAGGAGCTTGGCAGCTGAGGGGGTGGTGAGGATCACAGTATAAGGTCCTGTCCATCAGGGCTCAGGAGACTTAGGAGCTAGCTGTTTGAGGNGTACTGTGTCCCCTGGGGAGAGTGGGGCAGGTTCAAGGGCAGTTGGGTCTGTTGGTATTGGGCCAGGGAGATGAATGGACCTGTGAAATACTCAGGAGAATGTGGTAGCCAAAGTGAGTGTGGTCCCAAAGTGGCTAAGAATATTGCAATCAAGCAGAGGTACAGGGCAAGCAGGTATAACCAGAAAAGTGTGTGAGAAAAATCATCCTGCAAGAATGCAGGGAAGTGTCAGGGTCTTAAGTAGGAAGGAGGGGGCCCCATCCATCCCATGACAGAATTTGGCTATAGGACCTGAATGAGATGTCAAAACAGGATAGCTCATGTCCAAAGAAAGTCAATGGCCTTACCCGATACCTGCAGCATCACCCTAGGCTCGGAGAGGGCAATGGGAGTCACCAAGTCTAGGCTGCATCAGTCCTCCACCAGGCTTAGGAGTTCAAAGCCGGAAGAGTCTCAGATGCCAGTGTTGGTGAGGCTGGACCTCCATGGCGTGTCATAGAGGACTAGCCCTCACGGGGGCATTCCGATTTCCAGTGCCCAGGCTGTCGACAGACAGGGCATGGCCTCCTGGGTGGCTGTTGGCTGCATTTCTGGCAGAGTTGACTTAGGCTGAACTCTGGTGGGATGGAGCCTCATGATCGACTTCCCTTGTCCCCCATGGGGGCCCTGGTGGCCTCAGGGTAGCTGCTAAGGCTTGGGCTTGGAGCATAGNCTTCTGTTGTAGCCTTGTCTGTTGGGATAAAAACTTTACTAAAAACTTTAAAAGCCATTTGCACCAATTTCTGTAGGAGAGTTTGAGGATCCTCCTAAACCTTTTCAAAATTTTTTTCTAATATCTGGCAGTGACTGAGAAATGAAATGAGTGGCCAGGACCATTGCTCCCCCTGGGTCAAGGTGAGTATATTGAACCATGGTCTTTTGTAACTGGTTCAGAAAAATAGCGGGTTTTTTGTCAGCTAGCTGTGTAATCTCTCAGAGCTTATCAAAATTAACAAATTTATCTGAGACCATTACCATACCTTGGAGGANTTTACAAACCAGGAGGTCTCTTCTTGGGACTCAAACAATTCCATTGGCTCCAGCCACCTCTCAGAGAGGGCAGAGGAGGGCAAGGAGTCTGGCAAAACTGAGTATAAGAAGAAACCGNGGGAAGATTCAGGGACATGAGGCCAGTGTGTAAAAGGGAACTAGGATGTAGATTGAGGCATTGGGAGACAGTGGGAGTAGTGGGGGAGGGGAGGACAGGAAGGAGAGTAAGGAGGAAGAATTTATCCCTGAGGGGGAAGAAGGGGGAAGGGGCCAGTGTTTCCCCCAGTGAATAGAACATGTGGCCCTGTAGGAGGAGAGTTCAGGGAAAGTGGCAGAGGGGCCAGTATCCCTGGCAGCATGGTCAGAGAAGAATTTTCAGAATCCCAGCTCCCACGCAGGCAGGAATTTGGAGGCGCCATGACCCTAGCAAACAAGACCAGTGCTGTGGGACATTGGCTTCTTTAGGGAGGGCTGGAACACAGAACCCCAAAACTGTGGACGTAGGGCAGTTCTGTCCAATTATCTCCAAACAGACAAAAATTTTTAAGATTGTGGTGGATGGAAAATTCTAAGGTTTTCTCGGGAGGCCAACTTGACTGGTTATCAAGAGCACTCTGTGGCCAGGCCCTAGTGCTCAGAGAAATCAAGCGTTCGGGACAGATGGGATCAGATAGCCCCAATTTGAATAGATTTTGTAAAAGGCTGCCCAGGGGAATTTGGGGATCTGGCTTTGGATTCCAGGTGCCCATTTCACAAGTCTGTGCCAGGGACCCGAAGCCTAGCCCAATGCATCCACTGTGGTTGGTCTTGGGTCAAAGCGGGAGGGTGTGGGAAATTTCCTTCAATAGAACGTCCTTTGGAGAAGGGGCCCCATGGAACAAAGGCAGCCTTTTGCTCCTGAATAGGTTGGGGGTCTGGCACGGCCCCGTCTTTGGCAGGACACCCTGAAAAACGAAGAGGTCCTGAGCCTCTTAGGCAATGACTTGGAAAGGGTAACTTACCTAGCCAAAAGCTGATCTTAGTCTGGAGGAAAGCAGGTGTGGGGAAGTGGGGTATTTTCCCACCATGTGGCCCTGGGCCTGTAAGGAAAAATCAACCCCCCTCAGTGGAACCTNCAGATGATAAGTGTTTTACATCTCAATAAGCCTCTCCGCAGGTAATTCTCCAGCCCTCCAGAGAGGAGANGAGCCNGGGACAAGAGATCAGAAAACCACAAGTCTGTTTTCTGGGATGCAGCTTATATACNCTATGGGAGTGGTCTTGAGCCTCTCTGGGGGAGGAGCTGTGTTTGGTGGGCTTTGAAGGGGCATGTTTGGGGAAAGAGATGGGGAGGGGAGTTGAGGTGGATCTTCCACCAGAACAATCAGTCATTANGAAGATNTAAATCAAAACTACANAGGGATGAATGCAATTCTGGAGCATGGTATAATATAGATGACACTGTATGAAGNAAGCCAGACATCAAAAGACCAAACTGTATGATTCTAGTTCCATGAAGGAAATGAAATGCAGACAGAATTTGTCACTGAGGCCACCAGCTTCTGAAAGGTGTGGGTGTGTGCAGCTATTACTTAGTAGATACAGAGAAGTGATGAGAAAATGTGGAAATACAGACATGTTCCTAATATCACTGACATACCCACTTAACAGTGACCAAGACGGCAAGTTTCATTAAATATATTCTGCTACAAAAAAATCATGGAAAAAATACCATAAGAAAATAATAAATCTGGGGGTAGGGGAGATGGCTTAGAGGTTAAGGACAGTGGCTGCTCTTCCAGAGGACCTGAGTTCAATTCCTAGCAGCCACATGGTGGCTCACAACCATCTATAATTTGATCTGGTGCCTTCCTCTGGCATGTAGACAGAACACTGTATACATAATAAATAAATAAATAAATAAATAAATAAATAAATAAATAAATAAATAAATCTTTTAAAAAAGAAAATAATAAATCTGAATCAATACTTGTGAAATTTTTCTTCTATGATTGAACTAAATGTCAGTGTCAGTACTCAATAGCGCACTTTGAGGCCATTAGACCGGCCAGCCTCAGTTCATAGAATTCCTCTGCCCTTCAGTTCTGGCCCAGAACTGAACAGAATGTTACTAAGTATTTAGTGACTAGAGAAGTGTGATGAGGGATAGTGAGAGGAAGAGACTTGTATATCTCAAACTCTGTCAGGCCCTCTACTTTAATGTTATTTATGGCATAGCAATTCATCATTGTGGTGCCTGAGGGCAGCCACTAAGGAGGGCTGGGTAAACTTGCCNTTGGTATAGGGANCAAGCAGCACTGTCTGGACTGGAACTTAGANTTGCTGGACTCTAAGCTCTCTTGCCTTGTGCAGCTCCNCTTCACGTCTCTCCTCATTTCCTTGGAATACTGGCTTTCCATATTGTCATCAGGAACCAAGGGTACCTTCAACAGAGGAGAGCTCCCTTGTAATCCCAAGGCAAGCAAGGCTGTTCATCTTCCTGNTAGGAGCAAGGATCAGACCGCACTGCACCAGCTCTACAGCTGGCAGAAGAGCCACCCTGGGGCTGTCTGCAAGTATGACAACTAGATGGTGCCAGACACAGGAAGCAAAAAGACACTGGAATTAGTTAGGCCAGGATTCAGGCAGGCAGCAGGTGACACTGCTTTATATAGGTCACCAGATGGGACAGCATTCAGGTCTGCCAATGTTCAGGCCCAGCTCCACATGTTAGCAGTATATTCAGAGCTCTTGTTAACTCCTTCTGGGGTAGGACGTGATCAAGGGGGTCACGGAAGGTCCCAGCAAGCCAGACCCAGTCCTGCTCTGCTGTAGTAAGTATTGCTGAGTGGGACGAATGGGATAAGGAAAAGTGGAGGGAATGGAGACTTCTTCCAAGGACCGGGATCTGGCCTTGTGGACTGCTGCCTAGCTAGGCTGCCCCAGATTTCTGCTCTCTGTTGCTTCTTTTGAGNTCTCGCTGATGAATCTGCTCTTCCCTCTGAGCATGCAAGCCTTGTTNNTGCATTCATAAAAGCTTTATTATCTCTGCATTTGGGGAACCAGTGTGTTTCCAGATCAGCACGAGGAGCCGAGCAACTCGGAAAATGAGTCGTTCCACAGAATGTTCAGGTCATTACAAAACAGTTCGCTCTGCCTTCATTTACTTTGGCAGGTGCAGTCTTAATGCACCTTGCAGTCGACTGCCCATTAATGCCACTAAGGAGGATTTGCAAACTATTTAAAGTCGGCTCTCTTCCTCTGGCTCATCCCCTGTGGTGCAGGCCAGTTTCTGGGATGAGGCTGAATCAATAAACACACTCTTTCTGTCTGTTGAGACTCTCTGTCTTCCAATTAGAAGCAAGGAACAAAACATGCTGCTTTATTATAGAGACAGCAGTCAATTCTGGCTCGGTGTGGAGTAGGAAATGCTGATTTTTCAGATGTTTGTGTAACACAAACAACAAAGCGTCACTTGGAAAGCAACAGGATTTTTCTTAGCCAAACTACATACAAATGNGCTCTTCCCGTGTTGAAAGGAAGGTGGAAGTGAGCAGGAATTGAAGTCCTCNGGGACTGTGGCATTAGCTTTCTTGGGCCTGGGTATGTGCAAGCCGCAGCNTGGCAACCTGCCAGCCAGTGTCCTGACTAGAAATTATTAAAACNCTGGTTGACCCAGGTGAAATATGAAATCCCTACTAGTTCTGAATCCTTCACCTGTGGGAGACCAGGCACTGAGGTGCATACACCAAAATCAGGCAGCTACCCACAAGCCTCTCCACTGCACACTGAAGAAGCAGGGCTTGNGGGCTCCCCAAACACTTNAACACCATACTCAGGCCTTACTTCCCAGAAGGCAATGCTTTGGNTTCTTGAGGCTAAAAGTTTTTTAGCTAGTGTCTTGATCTAAGGTAAAAGTTCACTCCTAACATCAGTGCACTACTAGNGAAAGNCGGGAAAGNGGGGAGAGAGAAGGGAAGGGGGGTACAGGAGCCTGACAATCAGGAAGATTGGGTTTTATTTACAACCCTGCATATTCTCAACTAATTACCACCTGCCCCCTTTTGTGGATGGGAAACAATTCCAAACTNAAACACCTTGAGGTCTGCAATGTGAAGGTAAAGTAAGATAAATAGGAACCAACTTTTTCACCAACATTACCCAAGTAAAACTAGGCCTCCTAGACCTGGAGGCTAGTGTCAACACAAAACTGTTGCACACACACACACATGCACACACACACACACACACACACACAGAGAGAGAGAGAGAGAGAGAGAGAAGAGAAGAGAGAGAGGAGAGTGAGAGACAGGGACAGAGAGACAGAGGCAGAGAGTGGGTTTAATCTCCCATGTTGAAAAAGAAATCATGAAAGACATTGCACATATTTACTAAATGCCTCATCAAAGATGACAGAGAGAATTTACACCACATAGCCTGGCCAACATCTTCCTAACGGGGGGCCTAGATGTAGCTCTCTTTTTCTTGTTTCTNCCATCATGGTAGCTATTCCATTCTCTCTGCTCCCAGCAGTTCAGCCAGTGCTGACCATGCCCCTGGCAGTCNTCCTCTATTAAGCCTCTGCCTCTAGCTTCGGATGTAGTTTTCTTCAGAGTAGACCAATCATATGNTTACTGTGCAAAGGAAACAACTTCCCTTCTTTGAAGCTCTTTAGTACAACTTGTCTACCCATTGCCATGATATGTGCAACAAAGAGCCCCAACAGCTAGGGTAGTAACAGCATAGTGTTGCCCCACTATCCCCTTTGTGGGCAGCTGGCAGAATGAAATGGAGCTAATGCAGAAAGGGGCCTGACACAGAGGAGATATAAACGAAAATGGCAAGACGTGAGGGAAAAGAGTAATTAGTTCACACAAATTATCACCCTATCTCAGCTAAAAAATGTTCTCTTTGAAGANGTGTCCCATTTGCCAAGTGTTTGGACCTCTAAAGCACACTGAATTCTCCAGGCCATGAAGNGCTAACTGAAAATCTCTGGGCCTCAGAGAAGAGAATTCACCAAACGAGCAGACATAATCCCTTCCTCAACACCATTGCAAAGTTGTAATATTAGTGTGACATCTGATGGGAGGAGGAGGATCTGCATGAAATCAAATCTTT
>LZPO01097244.1:86221-98568 GCA_001675575.1 Neotoma lepida | reverse complement strand
GGGGGTGTACTTACTTGCCTTGATGCATATGTGGAGGCCAGAGGACAACTTGCAGAAATTACTTCTCTCCTTCCATCATGAGGTCCTGGGAATCCANTTCAGGGCATCCAGTGTAGAAGCAAGTGCTTACACTTGCTGAGCCCTAAAGTTTCCACGTTTTAAAAGNTTGTAAACNATAGGGGCAAATAGACCTTTTCTTCTAGTTCTATAGTATGACTATAAAGTTAGGTACAGACTTTACACAAAGGATAATCCCCAAGAGACAAGGGAACAAAAGTGTCCTGGTGCTGAGGAGGCTGAGCCTCTTTAATCTGTTATTACTAATATTCATGATTAGGGNCCACGTAGAGTGAGCAACAGTGAGCATGCAAGGCCAGGACAGTCAGAGTAGAGACAGTCAGAGCCATCTTGTCAATNAGGCCAAGGCCCACCAGTTTTTCGGCATCACCTGTAATTGTCAATCCCCTTATATTGCTTCTAGGATTCATTACTCCCTTCCCATCCAAGCTCAGACCCTAGGCCATCATCATTCACCTTTGTAAGCCACTCTCCATTTTGCAGTCAAACAAAACAAAACGTGTTTATGTTATATGTCAAATTCATTGCAATCCTCCCAGCACTCTCATATGTTCAGCAGTCCCCACAACATGTATAGGAGTTCTGTGACCTCATCGATGCGTCATGGTCCCTCTCTCTTCTTGGCTTGCTGTGTTTTACCACACTGGACACACCAAGATTTCTCCTAACTGTGGAGATAATTTGTAGGACTAACCTCTGCCTGTAGAGACCTCTCCATTCACTTCTCCATGCCACCTCCTCAGATATCTCTTCTTAGNTCTCTAGAGAAGTCAGCTTCTCTCTCACTCCTCTGTGTGATTCCTTCAGCCAGTGATTACCACCATAACCANTGATTATTTCCTTCACACTGATTTTCTTCTGCACATTAAAAGCAGGGGCCCTTATCACTGTGCTATCTCCATAACCCAGTGACAGACTAATATTTAGAAAGCTCCCAAGAAACACCTGGCAGCTCAATAGACGATTGTGACAAATTACTNATAGTATACTCTTTATTTCTATGGATTAACAAATTTGATGTTGGTTTTCAANTGGCTATGCCACATTTCCCCCTGAAGAGACTCTAAGTACCACATTGCCCAGACAGTGGCCAAGGGTATTTCCACTATCACAGAAGGGCCTGTGGAGTAGTGGTCACAACTCCTCCAGGAAGAACTGACATAATGGCCTGGCTTGATTACCTCCTACTTCTAACACAAACTGGTTCTTCCTTGAGTTTGTATGTGGNTATTCTCCAGCATGAAACAATTTTCTGTGAAGTCCTCAATGAGCTTGGCTTACCTGGTGTGAAATGTGATTGACATAGGTAGTGAGCCTCCCACTGAGAAATTTGAAAAACAGGAAGCGCTCCATTCAACGGAGTTCTTTTCACTCCAGCTACAAAAGCCTTGCGGGAAATGCTAATCTTTTATTACTAGACTATTGTTTAATATTTATCCAGCACCAGAAACTATGCTGAGGGTACACACTGGAGCTCATGTTGGGCTGCCTTTGGGGACTTTCCATTTAATTAGACAGATGGGGAAAAGTCTCCATGTGTGGTTCCCAATCACATTTATGAATAATAAGCTGGATGTCAGTTTCTGGAAGGATGTCCTGCTGACAGAAAGAGACAGCGTATAGTGTGTCCTATTGTGCTACTCAATGANCCCCTGGCATGTCTGGGGCAACTAGACTCACATACTGCTTGTTGTACCACCATCTCTGGTGTGAACTTGCTTTAGGGTATAGGATTTCTACTCTTGCTGAGAGACCCTCTTGCCCTGGGACCTTTCTCCTCTCCTTTGGGGGATGTAAACACTCCTTATACTTTGAGAACATGTCTGATTCAATTTTATTTTGCTTCCTTCCTTTACAGTGGGGTATATAAACCACAGTCCATACACTGACCATGTCTGGATATCAATTGGTCAACCTTGGAGGAACTAGGGGTTCTGCTTTGTCAAGAGTNAGAGGTGCTGCTAAAACCATAAGAAACAGAGGCCACAATTCAGCCTGGTGTGCTCTGCGCATCTTTTTGTCANCCTTGGAGCCTTTAAACTTCTTTCTGTGCTTTTTCTTCAAAAAGCTCATTCAGTAAATCTATCATAGGCAATGGGCCTTTTCCATTTTAAGAGCTTACTGTAACCAAATGCATACACTGTAAAGTCTGTGCAAACACACACACACACACACACACACACACACACACACACACGCATATACATATTCATGCACACTTGAGACATACTGACATATGGAGAGTTGTGCATCCATCCCCACAACCTGACTTTGGAACATTTTTTATCACCACACAAAGACACTTAGGTGCCATTCATGGTCAGTTCTCATCCACACTGTAACCTTAGTTAAGACTGAGATGTTGACCCTTGCTGAGATCTTGGAATTGACCTCCTGTCTCCATGAATTTGTCTCTTTGCAATGTTCTGCACAGAGGGAATCCCATCACACATGTCATTGGTATGACTTTAGCCATCCTGCAGTATAGATCAATGTCACACAACATCACACCACTGCATGGGCCAGTTCACATTCCTTTCACACAAAAATGTCAATCACATCAAGGTTCTCACTAAGAAGCTTTCTGTATTTTATTTATTTGTAGGAATCTCAGCTTTNTTTGTGTATGTGATGGAGGTACATGTTTGTGCAGATGTGCACATGGAAGCCAGAGGTCAACACCTTTTTTTCTTTTGTTTAATTCAGAGGCNGGGTCTCTCANTTGGTCTGGAAGTTAACCAATTAGGCTAGACTGGCTGGCCAGCAAGACTGTGGGATCTACCTGTCTCTGCCATCCCAGCACTGGGATTATAAACCTGGCATTTCTTATGCTGAGCCTAGATCACAGGTCCTCATATTTGTACTGNACTTTGGTGACTGAACATTCTCCCTGACCCTGAAAGCTCTTTTTGGGTAATATTTTTCTCAAATTTCTGCATCTTACAGGACAAGTTCTCCTCTTACACTGAGCCTGCCATTGGGCATCCTTTGCCATCATTTAGCAGCAAGCACAGCTATTTTTGTCCAGTGTTTGCTGATACATGGCAAGTTTTTCTTGGGAGGGATTATCAGGCTAACTCCAGACTGGAATGATCACTGTCAATCTTAATAATGTCAGTCTCAGTAAATGACTGTCTTTAACCCCAAACAACAGTGAGACTGGCATCAATAAAGTGTTTGGGTTTACAGTGACAGAATAAAAGATGGCAGCTTGTCTGCAGGCATATAAAATATGGATGATGATATGGCTTATTTATCATTACTAGGCTACACAATGCCCCAGGTCTCCTGTTTTGGGTGTCAGGCATTCAGCCAGATTGGGCACACTACCTGGATCAATCTTTCAACCTCTCAAAACACACCTGTCAGGAAAATGAGCATGGCCTGAGGAACATAAGAGTCACACAGGGCAGTACTTCACCACCTTAATACCCCAAACTTCCATATATGCTGATCCTTAAAGCATGTAGCCCACAGACACCAAGGTTTCTACCATAGTTGTGGTGGCAGCTCAGTGAGGACTCACTGTAAGGAGGATGAAGAAAGCCACCAGTCAGTCTTGGGTGCCCAGTTCTGTTCCACTATCCTCACCACACATCCTGTTACCACCCCCGAGTCCCCAGTCATTACTGGCCTGGGGTCACTCCATCACTCTTTTGCCCTCAGTAGAGAAGGGAGCTACACTAGTAGCCTTGGCCCCCACACACTGACAGCTGTTTAGCAGAAGCACAAGGGTCTGCATGCTCAGAGGGGATCCCAAACCCTCCAATCAAGCATGAATACAAAGCTTCCTGAGGAGTCCATCAGCTGCATATCNCTTATCATGCCAACGCCCTACTCTCCCCAGCNATGCCTCCAGGGCTCTGAGCCCTTCCCAGTCAAGGATCTGCAGGAGGTTATAACCCTTCGCAAGNAAAGAACTGCATCACCTTTGCCTTCCTTCATTGGGTACTNTGCAAAGCCACTCACATCTTTTGTGTCTGTTCCCAGTACAAATAGGAAGCAGGATGTCCATTGACTTACCTCTGGTAATGAACTCCAAGGAGCCTTGCAGGTCTGAAAGCTGCTTTTCTTATAGCAGCTGGTATTTACTCTCTGGCTTGCTACAGTAAAGGACCTCAGGTGATTACTAATAATTGTCACATTTAAGTGGCTCAACCAGTTCACTGATTCCTATAGACACACTTGATGTCATATGATGTCCCAACTCAAGGATATCTCCCTGAACACTTAGCATATCTCCAAATGTAATGCTCTACTCCTCCTCCTGCTTCCATCACTAGAAAAAAAAAGTGTGAGCCTGTAGGACTTAATTTGATGGGTTTCTGTCACTGCTGACTTCTGTAGCATTGGAGTTCTGTTCCCTGCAGATGTCTAGGGACTGTCTGAATGGTGTCAAGCTTCCAATGCTCACCATCATGATTATAGATGTAACCTCATGCCACCTTGAATTANCCTGAATAGGCACCAAGCAGCTGGCCCTGTGGGAATGTCACAAACCAGCTTTTCCTGTTTCTGCCCATGGCCTTTGCAGCCTTCTGCAGATTGTGAGAAGCCGCATGTTGGGGGCCAGCCCATTTGCTAGCTGCCTTCATACTCTCAGGCCCCTTCTACCATGGCTACTTTAAGGCCGCTGGTGAGTGTCTCTGAGACTGTCTTTTGAAAAGACAACTTGCTTGACATTCCACTAAAGCCACCTTCCTACGCCTGACACTAAAGGTGAACCCTGTTCTAGTCACCTTTCCAGCTGCTAGGCCACCCTTTACTGCAGCAGCTTGTTGCATTTAACAGTTGTTTAATGTCCCTGGAATAAGATGTTGACCTCCAGAGGAGGTACAGTGCTGAAAACAGCACACGGTGCTAAAAATAAACACCTACTGCAGAAACGACCAGACATGCTGCACAACCAGACTACCTGGCCGCCCTCCAGTCCTAATTTCGTTAGAGACCCAGTTCTTTCCTATTTGGAGACAGGAAAGCATTTGCATACAGANTTAAGCAATGAATGGGGCTTAGAAACCATTTTTAAACTATCCATTGGCTGGGCTATAGCAGGCAGAAATTGTTCTTTCTAGAAAGATCCAGACTGTGTAAGTGGACTCCTTAAACACAGTCCATGACAAGGAAAAATAATCTTATTCTCAAAATACATAGTAGTATGTGACTTTTAAAAAGTTAAATCTTTGGGGATGTCTCNTTGTGATTTAATTTATTCAGCTTTTTCTGCGAGAAAGCTTTGAAACCAGCCCATGCCTGTGTCTGAGTGCATGAATGGAGTTACTAAAGAAAGGGTAAGAGTAGTGGATGGCAATGTCCAGCATCTCTCACTGCATGCTGCTCAATCCTGATCCTGGCTTCTGCTTTTGGGACATACACTGTATACTTAGGCATCTCTTAACAGATATGTGTTGGCTGTCTGCTTCTTATAAGAGTCCCACAAGGTTGTTTTCGAATGAAAGAAAGCGAGATTTGGAGCAGAAAGGGTTTGGGGGCCAATATCAGAACGGTTGTACCATCCCATGCCTGGTCAGTTCTGAGATGGCTGTGCTCAGAGTTGGAAGGCTGTAATAAACAAGGAATAGAACACTGCTGCGGACCAAGGCTTACTCTTCATAAGAGTATGTCCGCTGCTACCTCTTCCCAGTTTTCTCAGCCAAGCTTTGGCATGGGGAGGGAAGANAGTAGATCCTGAGCACTCTTTCCAAGAGGGCCACCTGAGCTAAGTCAAGGTGAATACAATGTGAGGTGAGGCCAGCCTGCGTCCACATTCACCTGGTCACACTCTTTAGTGTTCTACACGTACATCGTGGCCCACAGGATCTTGGGAAAGAGAACTGATGCTGCAGTTCCTATGCCCAAGATGGGCTGATAAACGGATTTTGATGTTATGAAAAGTAAGTTACCTACTGGTATACAGAGTTTCCAGTGGCAGAGTTCTAACTACCAACTGGGAAGACAAGGGCTGGCTCTAACCTGGAAGGAAAATGGACTGACTCTCCTGCCTNCATCCGATTTCACACTTTCAATGCAATTCCCACCATGAAAATGAGCTAATTCTGAGGCACTAATTCAGCTGTGATTAAACATTTTCTATCTGTGGTGCTGTCAGGATTGCTGAGCACCTATTAGGGCAGTTAATTAGAACAGCACAACTGCTTTAACCTTCACAATTATCTGTGTTTTCAGAGGCTGACCCCTTTCCTAGTTATTGCTTACAGGGTAGCAATACTCAGGGCAGGGCAGAGGATGGACAGACCAGTGAATCAAACCAGAGAGCACTGAAGAGGTCAGAGCAGAGCATCTGCATGGAACAGAAAGGCATGCCTGATGTGAACCCTCTGGCTTTAGCGACTAACCATACAGCTACTAAACAGTTCTCCCCAGTATTACCCCAGGCCTGGAGAAGAGTGTTCTAGAATCTTAGAGCTGTACCAAGTGCCTCACCAAAGCTTACCAAGGAAGACTGGCGGTTAAGCATCCCTTCTTCTCACTGTACTTGCCTCTTTCTCTGTGGTGGGTGTCTGGGGCTTAACAGGAGTGACAACATCAACTCTCAGGTTCTGTGCAGGTCTTATAAGAGAGTGCACAACTCAGTCTCCCAAGTGTCTGCTTGGCATGAGCATAGCCTTTTCACACAAGAATAAGTACTGAGGCCCAAAAAGGTTGAAAAACTGTCTCCTGTCATACCTGCTAGTTGTGATTTTATGTTCAGCACTGGAGACCTGACATCACAGTATGTTCTCCCAACCAATGCCCTGTGGAATGTTATGGGCAGTTTATTTAGCAGCTAAATGGACCTTTGCNCATTTTGACTACCTTCTGCAGAAATACACTAAAGTTGTCCCTGCTTGTAATAACGAGCCTTGAAAGTTCTTCCTGTTCTTCCTTGTAAGAAGAGGGTCATAAAATAGCACCATTCACCCTCTGACAGTTACCAGCAAAGAGTGGATGCTCCCTCTGAAGGGGTAGGTTAGGAATACTGGGCTGGTTTGCAAACAGGCTGGTTTCTTCCTTTTCTGTACAATGCGGTAGGATTTCATACAAAGAGTTGTGGACAGGAAGGGGCAGGGTAAGGGTGGATCACTGAAGAATGCAGTAGAGATCGAGTCCATAAGAAAGATTTTTCTGGTTGTGTTAATGAATAGTGATTAGGATGACACAGTCACCATGTACCAAGTGTCTTGAAATGCAATATCTACCTATCTTTATATATAATGTATACATATATACATAGATGTGATATATATATAATATCATTTAATATTCTCCTAACTATTATGAGCTGTGTTGCATGAATCCTAAATGTTCTTATAATAAAAACCCGGAGCCAGATATTGGGGTAAATGCTGAAAGATCAGAGGAAACCACTTCTCATCTCATGAACTCCACGAATTCTCTGACTGGATGCTTCTGAGTCCTCAGAGGAAAGGGCTCTAGTTCCTGTCTCCTCACACTTTATATGCCTTTCTCTGCNCAGCTACTTCACTTCCTATCTCAACCTTCCTAGTNCTGGCATTAATGGAGTGTGTACTTCCCAAATACTGGATTAAGGTTGTGTGCCACCACCNCCTGGCTCTGTTTCTCTCCTAGATGGGATCAACCTCACGTAGCCCACTGTGGCCTTGAACTCATAGAGATCCAGACAGATCTTGCTTTCCGAGTGCTAGAATTAAAAGTGTGTGCCACCACTGCCTGACCTGTATGTTTAATCTAGTGGCTGGCTCTGTCCTCCGNTCTTCCTGCAAATTTTATTAGAGTACAACAAAATATCACCACAGCGCTAGGCACTAATGTTATTAACACTGTATAAAAATTAAACAAATAAAACTATAGAAGTATTGAGCAGAATAGGTGTGTTAGCAAGTGANTTACCATTTGTTCATAGGGATGGGGAACAAGAGGTATAGCAGTGCTGTTTATAGAGATCCTATTTTCCCAAGCATAAATACCCCCACTGTGGCCAAAGTGCAAGCTCAAGATCTGTCAGGGAGAATCATTCACAAGAAGAGGGGGGTTAACAAGCGTATCACTGTAAACATATCATGTAAAGCATATCACTGACCCATCAGTAGCCCACTAACCGGTGTGTGTGTGTGTGTGTGTGTGTGTGTGTGTGTGTGTGTTGCATGTGTTTGTACTTGTGCATACAAGGGTAAGAGGAAGAGGTGTCTGTTGTCTTTTTCTTTTTCTCTCTGCCCTGCTGCCTTGAGACATGGTCTCTTAATGTACAGAAGCTTACCATTTTGGCCAGCTTCTTGCCCTTCAGCACATGCCATTTCCCAAGTGACAGGTAAGTTAGTTAACCCTGATCCAGATCTATGTTTATGTTTATGTTTGCTTCCATAATGATTTCATGCATATGGCTAAATCAGAGCTGACTGTAGCTTTTCCTGCCATGCAATACTCCTAACAAATATTAAACCATACAGGCTTTTTTATTTTACTATTAAGATAAGACTTGGTGGAAGCAAGGGTTTGTAAGCCCCAGGAGTGTACCAGGATCCTTTAACTTGGAGAACCCTGAGAGTGGAATTTCTACTGTCTTATCTGTCAAACAACCTCTATCTCTAGACATGCCCCTTGGCCAATCAAGGGACTTTCATGTCTGAATTTTAATATTTGTTTGGATGGGTGCTTTTAGAGTGCATTTAAAAAAAATCTNCATAGAACCTACCCTTTCTCATTACAAGAAACTGAATATTTTGAAGCTCTTGTCTGAAATAATACATCACAAGATTAAGCAAGTTTCTGATTAGATGTATCTTCAGGTAGTGGTCAAAATGAAGAATTTGCACTTAAATGGAAAGATTAATGACTAATACACAAAGCCCATATTTAATCACCATTTCTTTAATACATGTAATTTATGTTTTTATTCAAATCATCCACCTTAATTCAGTAATAAAAAATGATAGGTGTAGTATTTTATAAAAACAACTTTCATGCCACCAATCATGTGTTTCAGTTATAAATATTTCTGAGGCTGCTGCTTTCACACTCTTTCTTGGGAATGATCTAAATGTCGGTACAGTAATTCGGGTGTAACTATATATCAGAAGGTGTGAGTCTCGCCTCATAGAAATAGCTCAAGCTGAAAGGAAAAAAAATAACCACTTGGAAGTGACTTACTACACAGGCCTGCACATTTGCTCTTTCCTCTCAAATCTGNGTTAAGCATGAGTTGGCCCCTGCTTCAATTTTTAAGCAGTCCTTCAAAAGAATAAGCCCAGATGGCCCTCTTCAAGGGAATCTAGTACTGAAAATACAAAGGGGATATATTTTCCTCTAAACTAAAATGCAAAGAAAAGTTCTGGNAAAAAAACAAATATCTTCCCTAGTAACTTCAGCACCCCCTCAGTGGTGTGTCTTCCATTGAAAGCTCTGATGCATTTTGGTCTAATAAGTTATAAACCAAGACTTAACTGGCTTAAACTGGCTATGGTAGTTTATGCATATAATTCCAGACCTCAAGAAGCAGAGACAGGAGGATCACAAATTGCAGCCCATTCTAGATTATGTAGTGAATTCTATGTTGTCCTGGGGTGTACAATGAGTTCCTATCTCAAAAAGCTAAACAACAAACAAACAAACAAAAACCAAGCAAACAAAAAGTATATCATACTATAAATATCATAAACCATTTTCCTTTGTAATCAGCCTCTGCTATCAATATTTATCCCAAGCCCAGAGCAAGGCCCATGAATACACTAAACCACTTTGCTTGGGGAAAGGGGCCTGACAAAGGAGAAACTGCTCCCAGACATAAAATGACGTCTGTTCTCTGACTGTGGCTTTGTNCTCAGTGTTGAGCAAATGTTGAAATCTGAGTTACATTAGTAGGAGAATTGTAATGAAATGACAAATTTGAATTAAATAGTCTTTCTTAGCGGGGAACAGCCAATAACAAAGTCAGCAATGCAGACCTTTTCAGACAGCTTCAAGTTAGCAGCTGATGCTCAGTCATCCTTGGGAGCCTGATCACCTATGAAACTCTTGAAACTCCCTTCATCTCCTTCTCCAGTTCTCCCTCACTCACTGCCCTCTCCTTTCCCCACTCCCATCTGGAAGCAGCAAGGAAAAATTACATTTAGTAAACAAGACAGTGATAAAATANGGAAAACTGGAAAGAATAAGCAATTAGACCTTTTGCTCATTTCTTCTTACAGACTCAATTGAATCCCAAGGTTTGGCTTTGCTATTTTAAAAATAACAGCTCCCTGCTCAGTTGACCTCTCTGCTTCTTATTGATCCCTTTGACTGTTGACCAGTAAAGTTAGCGCCACATCCTTTGCAGTTAAGAGGACAGAATGAAACATGCTGGCTTCCACAGAAGAGCATGGTAGCTGTTGTTCGGCCTTCNTGGTCCTTGGTTTGTGCTAGTGAGGGGTGAGCAGAAAAGGTGGCCAGATGTACCTGGTGCTGGTTGTTGAAGGATTCTCTCTAGGGATGGGTGGCTCTGGGTCATTGAAAGAAAGGCTTTGCCCATGCTGAAGAATCCAGTTAGAAATAAATCTCGGCTGAGGAGACAGTTCAGTCTGAAAGGGCTTGTTGTACAAGCATGGGACCTTAGTTCAANTCCCAGCAGCCANGTAAAAGGCCAGGCGTGGCGGTGTACCTTGTAATCCTGGCATCCAGGAGGCAAGGATAGAAAGGCCATGGGGTTTACGGTCAAGTAACTTAGCCTATTTGGAAAGTTCCAGGTCAGTGACAGACACTGTCTCAAAAATCAAGATGGATAGCTCTTAAGGAAAGACACCCAAGGTTGACCTCTGACCTCTAAATGCAGGCACATACTTGCTCCGCCCCAAAATAATACATTCATAATGAAATAACTTTAAAATAGTAAATAAAACTGAAAAGTATTATATGAAGGGAGGTAACGGACTCAGAAAGATAAAAATTGCTTGTTCTCTCTCCTATGTGGATTTTAACTTGTAATGCTTGCATGTATGTTAACCAGAGGACATAGCGTGGTTACATACTATGAATGAGATAAGAGACCAAAAGAGCGAAAAAGAGGTGTAACCAAAAGGAGAAGGAAGGGGGCAAAGCACACAGGAAACACGAAAGCCAGAGAGAACAGGGAGGTGATAATTGGGGACAGGCAATAAAAATAATTTTTTTGAAAAATTTCATAATGAAGTCTAATATTTTATGTTAATAATAATAGCAGCTAACTAACTAAATGAATAAATCTGAAGCCCTAAGNAGCTCCAGACTATTCCCAAAGAGGAGATCTGAGCAGAGCTGCCCTATATAAAAGAAGCTGATAGCCAGCTAAGATAAACCTTAAAAACATACAGTGACTCTTGGTTCTAAAAATGTGAAGAAAAAAAATTAATCGAAGAATGAGGTTCTAATGCGGTTTGTAGTCTCAGCCCGTGACCACATCAGGGCTGTGCTGTGGAATGATCCCTGNTGTATAATAGAGAAAGACGTGGTCCAGTAGCTAATGAAGCCAGTGCAGTACAAAGAACACATATACCTTAATTTATGGGCCCTCTGTTGCTTCTGCATTCTTATCCAAAAGACCTTTTAATTAAGCTCCCTCAGGTGGGAATGGGTCCCCATTTTCACTAGCACGGGGGTAATAGAAAAAGCCAAACAAGGTCTTTGTTTCTCTCTGGCGCCCGGTTCACTAATCATCTTTCTCCTATTCATCTCAGGCTTCCGCCAGAGTTCATTTCATCTTCATCAGCATTGCCATCTTCCCTCTTATATTTCAAACAGAAATTGGAAAGCAGATATTTAATCAGAAAAGTTTGGGATTCATTTTTGGATACCCAATCTGTCTTTNGAGGCTTTCAGACAAACAAAATTGCTGTTGACTACAAAAAAACCAACCAAAGTCTGTGTCCTTGAGAAATGCTAAAAGCTGGAGGAAATGCAGGGGCTTTTCAGCCAGGCCAAATTCCACTCAGTCACTATTAAGTGCCTGACCTTGGTTACTTCTGTAATATCCCAGAACCTCAGTTTTCTCGTCTGAAAAATGGAATTAGCTCTCCAAAGTGTGTTCTTGGAAGACTGTTAAATGCAGAGGTCCAATACAGTGGAGAAAAGCCAGTCTTAGGTAGTCAGCTAGAGAGGGGTTCTCTTATAAAAGTGAAGTTAAGGTCCCAGAAATAGGGTGGTTAGAGTTTATTTTCAAAACTAGAGAAGAGGAACACCACTGTAACAAATGGGGCAAACTGGCCAATGCTGTCACCCTACGAGGATCAGAATCACAGCCTCAGCAAAGTTGAAATTGCAGGATGGCTGCAGCCAGGACC